>VWYO01002412.1:80308-120272 GCA_013400275.1 Rhadina sibilatrix | reverse complement strand
AAAAAAAAAAAAAAAAGTCATTATTTGACTTTGTCTATGATTTGTCTTTGATTCTACATATGTGGTGGTTGACCCCATCTAGCAGCTGAGCACCTACACAGTTCCTTGCTTACTTCCTGTCACCCCCACAAGCAATGAATGACGACAAAAGACCATTCTTGAAGTTCAACACTGAGGACTGTTGTAAACTGTATATGTTTACAGTTTAGAGTAAAATTACTGCTGATGAAAAATGAGATTTTTAATTACTAAACCACAATATCAGTATTGATTATCTAGTCATTGCACAGCAAGCTGGTATATGGTAGCTTTTAATTAGAATGTGAAGAATGTTTCTTGGGTTATGACACTGCTGTATGATACAAAGGTTCAGTTCACTTTAAATAACTTGCGTGCCAGTCTTACATTACTTAAATGAGATGTTTGGATTTCTTCTCTGACTTTATTTTGGGAAGATAAACACATGCTTATGGCAGAAGAAGCCGTGTGACCACTCAAAGAAGCAGCTGGATGTGCTACCGGGGTGATTTTTAAAGGTTTGAAAGTAATCTTCCAGCAAAAAATGAAATTGAACAAGCTTTTGAAATGTTATTTTGACAAAATGAATAGAGGATAGAATATAGGTTAAAACCCAAAATCTTTGAAACAATGAAAGACTACTAAATTTTTTGAGAGCTTTTTGAAACTATATAAGCAACACAGTGATTTTGTGAAGCAAACATAAAACCATTTATTTTCTAAGATATTTTACTCAAAATTTTCAGAAAAGCTTATAGGCTTACAGTATTTCATTTTCAAAAGATACAACCATGTAGTCATACTAAATTCTGTTATCTGTGAGAATGTAAGCCATCTATATTTTCCCAAAAGTTGCTTTTAGTTTTGATTTTTTACTCTAATGGTAGAAATATCACTGACGTTCAGACTTCCACACATCTTTACATTGAAAGAATCAGTGAGCCAGATATTGTATTTTGAAATCTTGTATTTTTTACCATTAGAAAAAAAAAAAATCACCAATAAAATCCCTAGATAATCATATAGTTTCTTTACTTATATGATGAATGTTGGCTCATGTTTAGCAAGAAGCACTACTTCAAAGCAGTAGTATGTATGGAGGTGATTACGGTGGACATAGTGAAAAGATGACAAGACTATGGGATTTAGAAAACATTCTTATTTGGATTTCTTTTGCTTTTACCTTTAGTGATTCATGAGACGCATGGAAAGAGACAGCAGAAGTTCTTTAAACTCACAAAAGAAATAACAGAAATCACAGAAACAAACATTTAACTATTAAAAAAAAAAAAAAAAGAATCTTCAAGCAGTCCCATAATTTTGTGAAAAGAAAGTAAGCAGTAGGAAATGTTAACATTGATGATAGCTCCACTTGAAAACTACAAGAAAGCTAGGCTACCACCTAAGACATGCATATTTAGGTATGAAATGCAGATTTCCTCTTTTTACTTACTTGTTTTTAAGTAAAATTTTTTGGAAGGAGGCTGAATTTCCTCTCTTTGGAGAAAGAATATATATATGCTACTCCTTTCCAATATTTTCTTCTAAATTGTAATGCAGAGTTTAATAGAAGCCCTGAAGGTAGCTGAAAACTTACCATCTTAATCAGAAAAAAAGGCACAGTAAAGTATGCTTTATCCTTTAGGGGATGAATACTGTGAGTTATAAGGAGCTGATGTTAGAGAGGAGGTGATTATGGTTTGGTATGATGTGATTTCTGGAAGAGAGTGATTTTATTAGACATGAGGGCAGCAAGTAGGTTACTGTAATGCCTTTGAATCTTTGCCTTACTTATGGGATGGTGCTGAGCTCAGTAAAAGAAGGCTGACATTTTATGTGCAGTTTATTTGTACATACTGAGGGCATATTCAACTTACACATTTGTACCGACTGTCTTTTTCATGTATCCCAACAGACCACTCCTGTAATGAAAACTGTGATCACATAGATGCCTAAACCACTGAAGAAACAAACTGTATCATGAAACTAATCAGGTTTCTGGATGTTATAGTGGATATTCATATTCTGAATGCATCCCATTGGATGGGAAAAAAATATAAGAATAAAGCAATCATCTGGCAAAATTGTATTAACTCTCCTTAATACTAAATAATTAATAAATTAACATTTATCTTAATATGAAATAAAATATTTCTACATTTTTAATCACTCAGCATTTTTAGAGTCTCTTCCAACAGATAAAACTATCTTCTAGATACGAACCTGTTCTGTTTTATAACTTTGATTATTGTACATTTTTATATTTTGAAGTATTTCAAGGTAAATTGAAACCCAGCATTCATATCTACTGTAGTATTATGTGTTTCAAGCTATAGGAGTAGCTTTGTCAATCCTACTGCAAAATTAGCTACTATAAATACTCAAGATACACACAGCTTCCTCTTACAGTCAAAAGCTACAAGCATGTCTGAAATGCCAAAAGACTTTAAGATTCCAGACACCTTAGCTCCAGCTGCACTTTTCTATCTTTCTGCACATGTAGCACACAAACTGATTCCACACAACAGGATGAGGTAAAAACATTTTAACCAGCTCAAAGTTATACATACATTACTTGACAATATGCCACGGTATCTTCCAAAAAGATGTCCTCTCTTTTATTATGTTATTATTTATGCATTTTTTCCACAGTATATTAATTACTTTTTCCGTAAAAACACAACATATACAGTAATTTTGAGTATTATATTAACTGTGTTAATCTATATTCAAGGAAAATATGGTAAGATCCCTGAAAGAAAGACTGAGGCCTTGGGTAAAACTCATTACTATTGACTATGAAGAGTCCTGATAAATTTTATTTTCTGCTATATTTTTTTGCATTCATTCTTTTTATGAAATAAAATGTTTAGTTTTCACAAGATGAACTACATAATGTAATTTTTTTCAGGAGGTGTTACTGCAGGATGTCAGGAAGAAAAATATATGCTCTTGAACATGAGACTCATCTCAACTGTGTTGTTAAGAATCATTGGAACACAAACCTGCAGCTCAGTCAGCCAGTTCCTAGACTAGAAAAGATTTTTTTTTTGTCACTTGAAAATGGTATCAGAGTATTGTAAGTCAGCTAAGCTGTCAAGCAAATTTGCATTATTGCAGAATAAATATTTGAAGAGGAAATAGATGTGCAAACAGGTAACAAGAAGATCTTTTTAGAACAAACTTCCTGGATGAAAACCTGCTAAGCATTGTCATACAAACTGTGTAGTCAGCAAGTATATTTCTGAGTGTTGTGCTTCATTTGATAGCAATAGTTAATGAGCTATCACAGTATGAAGACTTTATCTGAATTATGAGCAAAACACCTTGCTTAAATAAGCTTATTTCTTAATAAACAATACTGAAACTTTGCAACTGCTACAAAATACAACATTTTGCTCTGAGTGTTCTTTTCCTGTTCATGAGTGCCCGTATACAACTTTCTTTAATTGTCCTTGCTTAGAGCTCTAATTTTGTAATCTTATCAATAGACTTCTGTGTCAATCTTGTCTCAGCTTTGAACTACGATACAGCAACTTTTACTGGAAAAATATTCTGAGCCAAATAAACTCCAAATCTAAGTCATTATATTGCTAATGAGCTCAATAAAAGAAAGACACAGACCTGTGGAAGTGTGTCCAGAGGAGGGACACAAAGCAGGTAAGGGGGCTGAAGCATCTCCTCTGTGAAGAAACCCTGAGAGAGTTGGGGTTGTTCAATCTGGAGAAGCCTCTGGGGAGATCTTATAGGAACCCTTCAGTACTTAGGAGGGCTGTTTAATAAAGATGGGGACAGAATTTTTAATACTGATAGGACAAAGGGCAGTGGCTTTAATTAAAAGCATGTTGATTCAGACTAATATAAGGAAGAATTTTTTTATGATGAGGGTGCTGAAACACTGGCACAAGTGGCCCAGAGAGATGGCAGATTCCCCATCCCTGGAAACAGATTGTACAAAGCTCTGAGCTATCTGATCTAGATGAAAATGACCCTGCTCATTGCAGGCTGGTGGACTGGACGAGTTTTAAAGGTTCCTTCCAACCCAAATGCTTCTATGATCCTATAATTGTAAATCAAACTATTGATGAAAGGGGTTTGTTTGATAGAACATACCCATTGAGTATCCATTGAATATCAGATATTCAATATATTGAATATCCAAACAATAATGTTATGAATCAGCAGTTTGTATGATCAAAATCTTCTCCATACCTAGTTCTTAAGAAATCTCAGTGTATCTATCACAGTTCTTATCTGAATTTTTTGATTAAGACAAATCCAAGTATATTATTTGGTACCTTTTAACTCTAACTCCAATTGCAAATCAGAATACATTAATTGATCTGTATTAACCACTGATGTCTCTCATCGTTTGCTAATTAGCTATTTAATTTTGCAGAAATCAAGATGGTAATTCAGTAAAGACACTGATTTTATCTCATATTTCTCATGCAAAAAAACCCCCCACCATTATTATTTTTGTATTTACCATATGTGAGTATTTTTCCTGTATATCAGAGTTTTAGAGGGTAAGGCACAACTATTTATGCTAGAAAAAAAAAACAAGTCAGGGCCTACAAATCCATACAGTCTGAAATTGAATGGGCTCACTAGACATTTATCTTTGGGCTTATAGCCTCCAATACTTAGCAAGAAACATGATATATAAGTGTATATCCAGCACTAAGTTAGATTTCCTTAATACAATATCTCATTTCAGCCTAAGTTGATACAAAGTCCAAGCTCAATAAATCCTCTAAATTAAAAATGTGTTCTATATAGTGGCTTGCCTTTCCTCCTTTATATTTTGCAAATACAAAATGCTTTATTAATATTTCTGTACTGTGATCTTAAGATGTTATTCACTTAGTATCTTACCACAACCAAAATATTTGAATTTTTGATTAAACTGGCTTAATTTTAATGTTGGGATTATTTTCTTTAAGAAACAATCCCCATGGCAAGGGAGTTGGAAACAGATGATCATTAAGGTCCTTCCAACTCCCTACCTAAATACAGTTGTCTTACTGTTATTAGTCTATCTGAGTGTTATCAAATACAGAAATAGGTTGCCCAGAGAGGTTACATAGTCTTCATCTCTGACGATATTAAAAATCTCACTGCTTGTGATTCTGGGCAACCAGTTAAACTTCCTCTGCTTGAGCAGTGGATGGAATTAGATGATTTGGAGAGGTCCTTTCCAGCCCCCACTATACTGTCTTTGATTCTGTGATTCTGATGAGTAGCTTTTTCTGAAGACAAGAGAATTTGTATTTCTGTCATGCATTATCTTTATCTAAAGAATGGGATTTTTCTTTTTAATATAATACATCTAGTTAAAAAGAGAAATTAACCTTCTTTTAAAATAAAAAATTCTACAACAGTACTCTGTAACCAAATTGACCCTTTGTAATAAACTCTGGCAGAAGGAGGAAGTCTGTACTTATCTCTTCAGCCTATAATAATAACTGATGGTGTCATCCAGAGATGTAAGAATCTATTTGGTTTGCCCTAGCAGCTGCCTCATTTCTAATCCTGTGATTGATATAAAAATGCATAAAGTCATTAATTGTGCTAATAAACATATTAAATCTGTAAGAAATTGAACAACAGAGTAAAAGGAATCCAATGATGAAGATAAGATCTGGCCAAAAGTTGGTTGGTAGGTCTACAACATGCCATGAGAAACATATTCAGAGAGCCTGTGTGTCTGTGGTCTAATTGCAAACCACAGCTGGGGTACATGAGCTGTTATGAAAGTAATAGAATCATAACATTAAAAACTCATAGAATAGTTTGAGTTGTAAATGACCTTATAACTCATCTCATGCAACCCCTCTGCAATGACCAGGGTCATCTTTAACAAGATCAAGTTGTTCAGAGTCATGTGCAACCTGACCTTGAGTGTTACCAAGGATGGGACATCTACCACTTCTCTGGGCAACCTTTTCCAGTATTTCACCACCCTCATGGTAAAATCTTCTTCCTTATATCTAGTCTGAATTTCAGTTTAAAACCATTACCCCTTATCCTATCACTACAGGCCTTATTAATATGTCTGTCCCACTTTCTTAGAAGGCCAGTAGTTCCATTGTGTCCTTCTTTCTAAACCTTTTAACAGTTGGAAAAACTTTTTTCTTTTCCCAGTCACCTGAGACTTCACCTATTGCCATGACTTTTCAAGATGTCATGGTGTAAAGCCCCAGACTCACATGACAAGCTTCCTAAAGGGGCTTAATTTTTTTTATACTCTGGGGCAGGCTCACAGGAGAAACATGATGTTCTCAGGAAGTTAAACAACAAGCCTTACAATAATAATAATCACTGCTTGAGTTCCAGCATGATCCCAGCTCCTGGGGCCCTCTCACCTAGGTGGAGCTTCAGGTGTGCCAGTGACTGACAGACAACTGACAGACATTCTGGGCTGGAAGAGAGGTTCCAGGGCAGCTGGGGTGCGGAGAAATGCACATTCCACTTTTCACAGAACACGCTCTGCCACCTACCCACAATCCCCCCTCCCCCTGCACACTTTTGTTGTTTTGAGACAGTAATAATTTTGTCCAGTCTCTCACACATGGGGAGTTCCTTTTTCACTACATCAAGCCAATTCACTTGGAACTCTGGGATGCACATCATCATGTGACATAAAAACCTCTAATAAAGATGTTAAATTTTCAATAGGAAAAAAATTAGATGACACATCCTCATCTTGACAATCTCATGTTCTCTTCAGACATTTCAAAGCTATAATGTTTTAAGGTAAAGTTACTGCTCTAAGTAATATGCTGAAGTGCTTACAAATATTTCCTCCAATCCAATTTCCTTAGACATGCATTAGGTTGGATAAAGTCTGATAATTCAATAGCCATTAGGAGTTACTTGGCACAGCTTTTCATATGTGCATCAACTGAAGAAGGTGTATATTGTTAGGATGATTAATACATCATTTATAGTACCAATGAAAGGTCAGACATAGATCACAGTACATCCCTGTGTTGGTAGAAAAATTAATAACATTTAGATTTAAAAAAGAAAATACTATATGCACACATAGAGTTTCCTAGTAGTGGTGTCCTGTTATAGATTTACTATGCAAGGAGATTATTGTATTCTCCAGTCTAGATTATGGGAGGTGTGATAAAATTTTGAACAGATTGAGAAGATTTTACAGCCATCTCTCTCTTTACATCTAAATTTCCTTCACAAGAGCACAGATGCTAGAGGAGGTAATGTAAAAAGACACCATAGTCCATCAGCAACTGATTTTATACCAGTTTCTAAAACCTAATTATATTTTAATTAAGGAAATCTGCTAGATATTCCATAAATAACACAGTCCCATCTCTTGTGTGAAGAATCACCTCCTTCATAATGATAGAAAAAATATTCTATCCCTATTAATATATGTCTGTTGGGAAAATTAAAAATACTTTTACTGGTTTTGTTTCTTATTTATGAAAATAAATAAGTAAACTGTTAAAAATAATTCTTTTTCTCTAGCTTGTTGTAGGATGATGTTTGCTGTCAGCAATCTGAAGATAGATTCTCAATGTTCCTTGCAAGAGTAGAACAAAGTACTATCCATATTTCTCTTCATTCACCTGCTACACAAGACCTGTGGAACCTGATGGATTTGAACAGCCTATTAATTTTCCTATGTCTTAGTATTTCTATCACACTTTGTACATTAAGGTTTTGAGTACAGAAGCAACAGTACCACAATAAAAATCAGAATGATGAATAGTTTCAAGCCAGGCCCTTATTGTCCTGTTGCAAGTGCATTCAATATCTCGAAACCACCACATTCAGAAAGTTTTGAGAACAAAAAAAATCAATAAAGCACAACAGTCAAAACCAGGTCAGAAAGGAACCTTTGCCATATGTCTTTTACCTGGTTTATTTTATCTCCTGTGACCCCAAATCTTGGAAACCTTTAACAGTTTAATAATTATATTTCACAGTCTCTTTTAATCATCCATTTCTTTCTCTATTGGCTTCATATCCCTCTTTGGCAGAAAGACAGGCCCTCAAGTTGCAGTGTGTGAAATAAAATTATTTCCATATACACAAATCATTTAAAAGAAAATGTAGCTGTGTTTTTTAACTACAGGTTTGTTTTTCTTAAAGAGTTTATTACTTTAAATATTATTTGAACTATTGTGTTCTCTTTACATATTTAATGTACTAACTTGAAAGGCTACTACACTACTGGAGAAAAATGTGTATGCAATATAAAACTGTATTGTTACAATACAGTGTTGAGCTAGAGGAATGTATACTTTCTAAAAATAACTTCTGTGAATAAATTGTATTCTTAAACTTATGCATAATGACAAATTGTGAAACAACTTTTCTTCGTACTTTCCTTACTGTAACTAATTATTCTTACATTGAGAAGAAATAAAGGAAAGGGATGGAAAATTCTATTAAATTGTTATTTCAGTTTACTGGAGTTCATTTTTCTAGACATCCCACACATCACTTTGAGAAATATCAGACTTTAATTCCTCTGTTGGCCAAACCCTCATATTCACAGGCACTGCGTGGGCGTTGTACGTAAACAGTTTTTCAATGACTCTTCCGCAGACACAGAGTTACAGAGGCTCTTATACCTCTCACACACTCTGCCTTCCATTATGTCCAGAGGACTTCTTCCAGTTCTCACTGACTTTTCAGATAAAGCATTTTGGGTTCCCTTACACTGAATGCATTTTACATAATGAGGAAGAAATCTCTTTTTCTACCTTACACTCTTAAAAAAATCAATTTTTAATTCATAGCATATTTTAAGAAAAAACATACAAAGCTGAATAAGATTAAAACAAAACAAATCAATTATTGTTTACATAATTTATAACCTTCAATCTAAGTCCTATGCTGTCACTCACATAAATGCAGTATTGAAATTAACCCCTCAGTCTGCATCAGCTATTGAGACCCACTGTACAACTGGGGTTAGCCAGAGTAGAATTTCTGAGGTGTAGCTGAAACACAAAAGAATTACAGTCTTAGAACATGAAAGGGAGAAAAAGAAAACCTAAGACATGCTGAATGAGAATTTCAGCTCATAGGTCAACCAGGTCACACTAAGGTCTAATTTACATGAAAGTTTTCTTCCTGTCAGTATTGATTTAGTGTACTTTGTACATTAATAAGTACTAGATTTCTGTACACAGAGAACAAACTGTAACCTCTTGTAAGGAAAAAATAAAAGCAAGTATTAAATGTCTGTCATATAACAGAACCTTCAGTTGATTAGCATGTCAAAGAATATTCTACTGTTGGAGACACAGGACCTGGCCAGTGAGAAATTTCTCTGATACATAGCTCCATATTCCACAGGGAAATAGCATCTGTTATGCAGATCCAAATTTGCTTAGGAATGTATTTCGCAATGAATAGCATTTCAGAGTGCAAAGGATGAGCAATGATTGGAGTAGCTTTGTAAAAAGTATAGAATAAATTGTTCTTTCTCAAATGATTCTTAACCCTAAGAGATTTAGCAGAATGCTCGAATAAGCATACACTCTCCATGTCAGCAGTGCCATAGTGTTTCGTCCTTATCATTTTTCTACCTGCACCTCAATTAGAAATGTGAGTAATTCAGTCATTAAGCAAAAAGGTCTTTTATATTTAGGCTTGTTGTTGTGATAGCTCATGTCCTGCTGTACTCACTTCAGCAACATTCCAGAGATACAGTTATGGGGTTTTTTTTGTTATTAAGAATCCTGAAAAAAACCCCAGGAATTTTCTTTTCTTTTCCACTGCAAAAATAGTTTGCTTTTTGCAACATTTTGAACAGTAGTATGGTTCACCTGGTGGAATGTATTAAGTACTTTTGATCTTTTTTACACTTAATTAGATCTCACAGTCGGTTAATTGCAACTTATTAGATAATATTAGGTTTCTGAAAAACATTTCTCTTGACAGTCTTATTAGGTTATTTAGAGATTTGACAAGAGTTTTGAAGACTGAATAGCAGTAGGTGATTCAGGAAGCAGACCAACACCAAGGGGAGACTGTGTGCTCTTTGCTCAGGAGAATAAACCACCTGTTATTACAGAGGATCCAAAGACTACAAGATTGTGCTGCAAACCAGAGGCAAAGATATGAACTACAGAAATTAGGTGGAAAAGGATTCTGAAGAGAGAGAAAAAAGCCCCTCCAAATCCATTAATCTTACTTCAAACCACAACAAATGACACTTTAGGATTCCCCAATGCAGCAGATGAAGCACAACAGAACACCTCAGCAAAAGCATGGCTCAGATGGTTTTCAGTTGCATTCACTTGATCCTTCAGGGAAGACAGTAAAGGGAACAAGATAATGAAATCAACAGATAAATCCCAGGCAGGTGTTATTTAAATTACACGCATATCTGTTGAGACACAGAACTAATGGATGCACTCTCTGACAGCAGTTGGCATTGTATCTCTTTGGGGTTTGAGGCTGCTGCTGATGATAAGAGGAACTGTAGAGAAAAAGAACTGAGGAGATTGAGAAACTGACTGATATGAACCCTATACAATTTTAATATGTAGAGGGAAGTAAAACAAAACTAAAACAAAAGTCAATCCCATACCAATATATAAGAAGGAAGGATGCTAAGAACAGAAATAGTAGTCATATTGAGTAAAAGAGTAATCAGGGGGTTCTGACTGTGCCTGTTGCTATTATAAGACTTCTTATGTTCTAAAAGAAACATCCTAAATATTTGTGCCCTAAAATTTCAGCTAGACTAATAAAATGAGAATTTATACTGTAGGATATAAAACCAAATGCTCTGAATGGAAATATGGAAATAAGATAAATTGGGATTTTAAATTGTTTAATTGTAAATTGGGGGCAAAAAAGAAACAAAAAGTGTAGCAGAATAGTATTATTTTACCTATACATTAGACTCTAAGAAAATAAATGGTATCATGGGTAGAATATCTGCTTGATTAAATTTTTCTTTTAAAGATATAATATGACCATATTGAAATTGAATCTTATACAAATAAAAACAAGTTATCAGGGAAAATGGACAAAAGATTATTTTAGAAATATGTTGGAAGGAGACAGCTGTTGAGGTGGTGGGAAAAGTTTTACTAGAGCCATTAAAGTAAATACTTTATAATATATAGTATACATCTACAAAGTCTGGTACTACAATTCAGGTCTGTATTTTACAGCACTGACTAGAATAAGATTTTTTTGTAAATTAGACTTGTCCCAAGAATACCTAATCACATGCTTCCAAGACAGCTAAAGAACTAAGTATTTCTTTTGACATAATGCTGTAAATCATAAATGAAAAGTGCAAAATGAAAAATCTAGCAGCCTAAAATAGTAACAAAGGAGGATGGATCAGATCATCCTGGGGCAAATTTTTTGTATTGCTTAACTACTAAAATTGTATAAGAGGAAGTGGAAAGACAATAAAAATTATATTTCAATGTTCTGAAGCATGGTTAGTCACACAGGAATCCAGATTGCATAAGCACTGACCCTGGAATATTGCATGTACTTAGGCAACAAGTCAAAGATGATGATAATTGAGGACTAGCAGTTCAGGAGATTGTTCCTGACCATTCTGTGCCTGTAGATACAGCCAAGGTACTGATTAGTTTGCACGACAGACTGTCACCCTTCTTGAATCATTTTAACATAATTATGCTCTTTCAGCTATCATTTCCCTGTATTTGGCACGGACAAAGCCAATTTAAATGCATTTCCTATAAATGGGCAATTTTCATAGGTATTGGATGTGGTCTTGGACATTTAAGGTTCAATATCTTTGTCATCAGATAGTTTTTGCATGGATTTACAATTTTGTGCTTGTTGGGGAGCTTAGCTGAGTATTTTAACATTCAGGCTCTTATTCTTTGCAACTCTTCCCTGGTAAAACAGCCAGAGAGAAAGCGAGAAAGTGACTACATATCTATCATATGTGTTCCTCCTTATTATTTTAACCTTTTTTCCTAAAAACTTTTTTTTTTTTTTTTTTTGTATTTTCTTGATTTTCCTGTTCAGTAAAGGGAGAAATACGTCTTTGTGTTTGTGTGTATTTGTGTGTATTTGTGTATTGTGGTGTCTATTTGTGTAACAATCAATCTTCACACATTTTGGATTATGATTAAAATGAAGGAATTCAAAGCATTTTCAATAGCTGAGTAATTATAAAATCTTTAACACACTCCAAAGTGACAAAAAAACCAATAAACCTGTCAAATACTCAAGAGGGAAACAACAATATTTGTCACTTCTTTTGATTTTACACATCACCCACAGTTACCTTTCTCTTGGGACAAGAACACGAAACAAAACAACTTGAGGTTTACACCACAGTTAGTTCAGACAGTAGGTAAAAGGTGGGTTGAGTAATATGGCAAATTTATATAATAAACTCGTACTATAAATATATTTTAGTAGAGTAGAGTATTACAATACACTAGTTCAATAACTAGCTTATGATAGAAGTTTTAGTTTACATGCAATGCTAGGTTTTTGTACCAGATTTAGACAAGTCTATGTATAAACAGAAAACATTCTTCTTGCAGAGGAAGAATCTGGAATGTTCTGAGCTTTTAAAAAACACATACTATGCTGTGTTTTCTTCCTCCATGAATAATTATGACCATGCTACTTTTCATACAAAAACTTTTAGCTCTGTTGCATCAAAATAATTGAGAAAAAAATAAACCAGTGTAATGGCTGCATAAAGGTAAATTGGGCACTCATTCCAGAAAAAGCCAATTATAGAATTCCTAGTGAGCAGATCTCAAGTAACAATTCTGTATTTTCGAAATTTAGAGTTCCAGTCTTTTATAATCTATTTATATAGATTGTATTTATTGATATTTTGTAAAATATATCATCTGACATATTTTGTAGTTTCATCTGTACCCTGTATATCTTTATTATACTTCCACAAATTATATTTACTTTCATGGCATTGAACTGCTTTGCAGTGTCCCTTTATACTCATCCAATGTAATTAAAATATTTGCTGCGTTTTATAAGATATTCCATATGTTCCATATTTCCACACTTTCTCCCCACCCAAAACTATTTTGTTTCTCTACTTAAATCTTTTAAAAAAATTAAAATCTAGAAACAGTTGTCTCTAAAGAAAATTAGTATAGAGGAAGAAGCAAGCTCACATTTCCCTCTAATCCGGCCTCACCTATTAAGAATTTAAAATAAAGACCTTCCTCTAAAGGAATCAGATTCTAATTAATTATCTTCCATAGGGTCAGTGACTCTGCTCATGCTGACAGAAAAGCACAGATTTAAACTCTGTCCTTAATGTCACTCTCTTATTACATTTCAGGTCTTTCAGGGAGTGAAACACTATACAGTAGTGTCATGTCAATGTACCTTGGGGTATGATTCTGCTAAGTTGTGCAGCCTTGAATTCTGCACAGTTTTGTTACCTTTTCAATTAAATTTAACCCTGTCTGATTACCATCTTTAGTTCCTCTTGCTGTCATATCTGTCTAAAGTGTAATAAATTTTAATACACAATTTTAAGTCTGTGAAAGCTGAGTTTTGTTTCTTTAAAACAGAAAAGCATTTTTTATAGATAGCACCCACATATAGATTTGACTAATTTCCCCTGATGTATGTGCAAACCTGAATAAAGATATTAAGTTATATATCCTCCTGAGAAACTAAACTGAAGTGCTTTTAAGGTATGTTTAAAAACTGATCATAAATAGGGGCCTCCCCTTCAGTGCATTATAATTGATCAAAAAGATACAAAGTGAAGAGTATTAATTCTGAAACTGTCGTACTGAAGCTCGTGGGTTTAAAAATGCCCATTTTTTTCTTAATGGAATTTCTTAAAGCACATGAATAATACCAAAAAAATCACACATTTAACTCAATTTTATTCCCAGATTATTCCCAGTTTAACCTACTTGAAAAGATGAATTCTCATTAAAATCAAAAGGGGGCAAGATAAAGGCAGCAAAAATGTACTAATATATTTAAGGTCTGAGTGACCGGGGGTTTGTTTTGTTCTGTGAGTTTACTTGTTTTGAAGTAAAAGATAAACAGTTCAGCAGAATAGAGGAGTCTTGGTTTTCTTTATCCTGATATTTCTACATAACATTCAAAGCTAATGAATGGCTTTGACTAATACTAAATGACAGGGAATCCAACAGTAAAACTGAAACAGAAAAGGGAATTACTTTTCTCATTCAAATAAACATAATTTGAGAAATTAAGGGGCAAAAATCAGTTGAGTACAAAATAAACATTTAATCCTCAAAGTTGCACACAAATGTACCTTTCAAAGGCATCAAATTAAAAACATGCATCTAACTGAAGTCATCTCTCACCCATTAATGAGCAGAAACAGGCATTTTAGAAGACATTTGGTGAAGGATTGATTTTTCCAGGCAAACTGTGTTCTACAATATTTAATGTCACTCATCATGTTTTCCTTGATAAAAACTGAAAAACCAAAAAGGATGAAACCAGTTTCAGCATTGGTATGCTTAACACTCGTTGACTCAGGTAGTTTATATTCACCCTCACAGGCATTCTCAAGGCCAAATTCCCCTGTCAACCCCTCTGGCTCAGAGTCTGAGATTATAATGGGACAACATGGGAGTGCTCATCTGGAGAGGATGTCAAGTCTAGTCAACATCCTCTGATGTAGTTCCAGGCGGTCTAGACCCAGATGAACATTAAGACACTTTCCAAAGAACACACTCCAGTATGCCCCCAAGCCAGACTGTGGAGTCAGTGTACCTGTGACTCTCAACACAGAGGAATTCTGCAGATGTTTGCTGCTGCTGTTTCACCATGACAGTGGCAAAGCAGAGATGTTCACAAGAAACAAAACAGCTAGTCTGATTTTTCACAAGAACCTCTGCTATTGGAGTTCTTGCTCCAATATTGGCCATGAGACAAGACAATATATAAGTTGTCTTTCAAGCAGAAGATGTAAAACTTTCAGTAAACAGGCAAATCATGACATGCCTGCATAAAAAAATAGCAAAAGGGCACACAACCCTTGCCCCTTGACACCTGCTCAACTGAATTTAATGCACTCATTAATTGTTCTTTCCTTCCTTGTCTTCATTCCAGTTATTCATTTCTGAACAAGTAACTGTGCTGCTCATAATCAATAGGAAAGCCAGCCCTGGATCAGAAATAAAAACAATTTAAAAAAAGGAGATTGACTCTTTAACCTTTACTCACACACACACAAAAAATTACCCTAATACGCATGCCTCCCACTTTTCTGCATTGCTCCCAGTTTGTCCAGAATTTTTCTTTATTTCATTCAACTCAGCAGTGAAACTAACTGCTGAGTAGACAGGTGGAATAACATTTCCTATAACTTACCCAGATGCTTAACTCTTCATCCATGTTCTAGCAATCTTGGTCTGTAATGATGCATTAGAAACTCAATTCAGCATGGTCATTCCAAAAGTCAAAAATGTCCTTACAACAGCTTGGAAGACAGATTCACTCCCAGCATTTCTTTTCCTCAGTTCTATTAGTACTCTAGGTCTATTATAGGATGAACTTGTTTTCCAATCCCCCTTCCACATGTGTCTTAGCCTTCAGGTAAAATGTACTTTACAGCAAAGTTGCACCTTAGCATAGAGGATTGGAAAGATTGTTAATAAGGATGGCTACTAGTACTCTACTAATGAAGCAATCCTAAGGAACAGTCCATCAGAATAATGAAGGAATTCCCTGAGTTCACTTCAAAGAGTCATCAGTAATGGGAAGCCAGTGCAGACCTGAGAAAATATGGGATACAAACAAAATAATTTTGAGGAGAATTCACAGCCATCAACAAATATGCTTCTTTATTCTCAGGTGCTAAGAAAATTATTTAGTAATTCTTAATATGGAGAAATTGAATAGAGGGTTGTTCAAACCAGTGCAATACTCCAAATGCATATCCAGTCTGGAATAGTCATTAGGACTAAGAATCACTTCAGTTACTGTGAAGTGACGCTGTGACCTTTCTATTTTTAAAGATATTACTTAGTAGTACTTCCAAATGAGTTATGAAAATTACATGTAATTAACATGTGAAAGCAGCATATTTTATTATCTCTGTTTTGGTATGTTTAAATGAGTAACCTCAAGGAACTTGATTTTGAAGTCAGTGCTAATATTTCCACTGGTTCAGACACAAGAAAAAATATCAAAAAATAGTAAAAGAATTGCACAAATGCATGGAATATTATTTAGCTATACCATTCACATGACATGGACAAGATCAAAGACAACATCATAATACAGAAAGTCTGTTGGTAAAATCATAGCAGCAGAAGGAAAAACAGAGATGATAACAGTTCAGAGGGGATAACTAATGAAGAAAAGTAGGAAATGAGGTTATATCAGGCTCTGAGTACACAAATCTGTGAAAGACTGCATATGACATGAAAAGGCTTAGCTATCAATGCATAGAAGGTAGAATTCATAAACAGTCATGAAAGAATTAGGTATTTATATTAATGCTAACACATGAGAAGTTTTTAACTCTTTTTTTCTGGATTTGTTTAGTTTTGTTTACACACAATAAAAAAAACTTGTTATTAAAAACTTTTGTTTTGTTTATTTTTTAGACATGATATTCCCTCAGGTGTGCAAAGAATGTTTATGTGACTGTGGCTACAATGATATCTCTGAACCCAGACATACCTCAAAATTATCAATAATTAATTAGGACTAGTTCCCGGGTTTTTTTCAGATGCATCTACAGTATTTTCTGCTTGATAAAACTCTCTTGTGCACAATACATTCATTCCCATACAGATTTAGCACTTGATTTCACCTACAGCACTTGATTGCAGTTTAGCAAAGTAAACTATACACAGCTTTCTAAAGGGTATTAAATATAGGTCTTAATATAAAAAAGCATAACTCTGGTAATTAACCTCAGTCTTATTAATATGTTAAAAATTTCTCATCCTCAAAGCTTAACCCCTTGTGGTTTTTTAGGGTTCATTATCCACAGAGGTATATTAAAAAAACACAAACCAACAAACCAAAAAATATCACTGTATCAGGGGAGCTGTCCCTGGTCCACAAGGCCCTGTGAGTGTGTGAACTGAAAGAAAATGAGCAGTGAAGACAAAAAGAGGAGGTGATCTGGGGAGTAATGAGTACTTGAAAAGCATGAGATACCTATAAACATGTATCCACAGAAGTGATATTGCACGTGTTTTGTCCTTCCCTTCCAAATAAACAAGCATTTATGAATAGCCTTGGTATCTGAACTTCTGCAGAATATTGCCTGGATAATGCATTGCTGTTTTTTTCTGAAATCGTTTTAGACATTTGTAATTAACATGTGAAATAAGCTAACAGAGCAGCAGAAATGTCACAGTACCATGAAGTCTTATTGCTAGAAACTCATGAGCCGCTTCATTAGCTCAGATCAAGACTCAAGTAGAGTTTTGATTAATTTTTGTTTTAAAGTCATATAGTTAATCTTACATAAGAAGGTAAATTGCCTGAGAAAGTATTTTTTTTCCATGCATAATTAAGTCAATACTCAGTCATGTCAAAACAAAATCAAAAAATTAAATCATTTTTGCTATACAAATTAGTAACAAAGGAGTGACTCATAAAGACAAAAAGACAACTGGTAAAGGAAGGGTTAACTTTAACACTCCCAACATCCTTTCTACTCCCAATGGCACTAAAGAATGTACAAAGAAATTTAAATTGTTTTCATGATGAAATTCTTTGTAGTTTTTTCAAATTCAGTAAGAATTAAACACTAAATTTTGGGTTGTCTCTGGTCAATCACATCAAGGTCAATCACATCATTGTTAACCACTTTTTATTTATTGTAGTTATGGAGAAGAAAAATGTCACTGTGTTTTGAATTTAAAGAAAGGAAGTCTAAAAACATTTCTTTGTCATTTAGTTACCCAATATCTTTATCACCACATAAATATGCCCATGTGCTATGTAATCTGCCTGTAGTCACAGGTCACAAATGTTTCTGCCATTGGCCAAAATGTTTTCTTTTAAGTGTTGTAAAGGCACAATGTGAACACAATAAACTGAGCAAAGATGCTAACACAGGTAATTGCAAAATGCTACCTACAGCTATAGTCGGTACTGTAAATACAAACAGTATAGTATGTACTGTTTGTACAGTAAATACAAACAGAAATACTTAAACTTCCCTGTCCTTATTTTCAAAAGTAATCACACAGTGTCCCGTTAACCAGATTTCCCTACATACACTGGGCTGTATTGCCAAAGTTACAAGATATCACAATTTTATTAAAAATTATGAATATTACTACTACTGTATTTTGAGTTTCACCTGCACTCTCCTTGTTCTAGTTCAAAATTCTTGTCTGATCCTTTGGCATTTTGAATGCGTGCATCCTTTAGCAAGAGAGGATGTTTGTGTGGCTGGTCCTTTATTGGACAGAGGATGAGAAGTCGACTACTGGCAATAAGAAAGGTCTGCCACAATTATCTCAGTCCTAAGAGCCTAGTTATCTCATCAACACCACTGTAGAAAGCTTTGGAGCTGATGCAGAGGAATTTGAATCTACTTGCAGANNTGCTGAGGAATTTGAATCTACTTGCAGAGTATGGGATTGAAGGGGAAGGCAGGGGAGGCAACGGCAAGGGGAGGACATAGATGTGATTGCAAGTACTTTTGGGCATATGACCATCCACCACAGTGAAGACTTTGCAAAGGGGAGCTGGCCACACCAGTTTTTTTCATTGTCATCCAGAACAGCTCATAACAGCATATTTAGCATAATTATCACAGATTTTTACAAAGCTGTAGGTCCTGTCCTTACTTACCACACGATACAGACAGATATGGCATAAGAATATCCATCTGTATTTTCAGGAATACAAGCTTTTTTTTTTTACTGCTAGTGACTGTAGCAAATGCAGGACACCAAATGAGTCCATTCTTCCTGACATGAGTACAAAATGCCTGTTTCATTGTTTCATATGGACAGTCTGCTAGAAGAACCACACAAACTCTTCAAACAGCCCAATGTGTGTGAAACACTTTTGCATTCTCACTGGATTTGCCAGCAAAGAGCTGTGCTGAAATATGACTAACATGTTTTTCTGTGGAAATTATGGCCTATAGACTCTTACCTTCTCTCACACAATCCTGTTTCGATCGGTTAGATTCTTTTTGTGTTGTCATAGCAACAGGCAGAAACCTTACCACCCTGATCAAAATTCCCTGACATTCATCTTAAAAAGACCTCTAAGCAAGCAAGCACTTTCTCTCCTTACTGCAATTTCTGACTTTTTCATCTATATCATAAGTATTCTTGTCAGAAAATAGTGGTTTGCTACTCTTGAACAACAAAAAGGGATGCTGAAGAAGTTTTTCCCATTCTGGAAGGGATCAGATTTTGTGTGGGTGCTAGCCATACACACCCAAAACTGGAATGGAGGGTACAGATGTGAACTTCATTACAGGTGTTTCAGTAATTGGTGATCCTTCCAAAATATGCTTGTTTGGGATTTTTTTTGTTTTTTTTTTTGGTTGTTTTTTTTTTGTTTGTTTGTTTGGTTGGTTTTTTGTTTGTTTTTTGTTGTTTGTTTTTTTGTTTTTTTTAATTTTTGGTGGCACCTTTGTGAGTTATTGATGAGTGGTCATTTTTCTCTTCCTGATTATACACCATCAAATCCTCCAGTTCCTACAGAGCTTCTGCCTAAACTATCTTGAATATTGACTGTGAGAATGATAAATACACTGAAACAAACAGCAGAATTCAACTGTCAAGCTTTCTTATATGGGTCTTATGTAAGTCATGGCATGGTATTTGGAAAAGACAGAGGAGGCATGAGGGATGACACAGAGTATTTCATAACAGTAAAACTGGGATAACACAATGTATTATGGTGTGCATGTGGATACTTTCTGCTAGATCAACTCTGTTTACAGACTTTCAAGAACCAATAAATCAAGACAGACATAGCCATACTTAATAATAGGCATTCTTTGGGGTTTTTCGTCATCTGTTGGAATGACATGTGTGCAGATCAAAACCTATATCTGAATAACATTTGGGCTTGTTCAGCCTGGAGAAGAGAAGGCTCCAGAAAGGCCTTACTGCAGGCTTTCATTACCTACTGGGGGCTGAAAAAAGCTAAAGAGGGACTTTTTACAAGGGCATTTAGTGATAGGACAAGGGAGGATTGCCTTAAACTGCAAAAGGGTAGGTTTAGATTCAATATTAGGAAGCAATTATTTCCTGTGACAATGGCAAGGCACTGGAACAGTTTGTCCAGGGAAGCTGTGGATGAAGCCTCATCCCTGAAATGGTTTAAGACCAGGCTGGATAGGGCTTTGAGTAACTTGTTCTAGTGGAAAGTGTCTCTGCCCATAGTCAGAGGGAATTGAAAGTAGATGATCTTTAAGATTCTTTCCAACCCAAATCTTTCTATGATTCTGTGATCCTATTGTACTTATTGTGAAACTTAAAGAGTTATAAAGGAGTGAAATTATGAATTGATATAATATTTACCTCAAAAACCCAAGCAGAGTTCAGTGAGAAACTGGCATTTCCTCATCTTCTCATTTGCCTTTAACAGTGCATAATGGCACACCAATCAGTAGACATCCAAAATACTCAGTGTCTTACTCCCAGAGTAAGAGCCTATGGGAATCAGAATCTGATCAGCTGCATGATTTCTGATCAGAAACCAAATAAAGACAATTTATCATATAAACAAATATATAACTATATAATAAACTAGTTATTTAATTACTGATATTTTATTACTTATACTGTATTCTTTCCTGCAGTAGCAAATGGATGCCCCTTAGGCAAAGAGTACAAGTTTTATACAAGTCTTGGTGTTTTATATAATGCAACAATTCTACAGTCAGCTAAAAAGATGGAAGAAAGAATGAGTAAATTTTTTTTTATTTGGTGTCTATATGAATTAAACAGTGAATAAGTGACAAGTAAGGGAGTCAGCTACTAAATTACTTTTTTTCCTAAGCAGAAATTATCTACTGGAATGTAAATATATATGGTAACTACAATCCAATTCTCAATTAACAGAATTGTAGAAATCTAGATTCCTAGATTTTACATATTCATTTTTATTTCTTTTATAATATGAAAAATAATTAATTTCACACCTTAAATAAGTTATAATGTATAGCGGCAATTAATCATATTATATTCTAGCAAGTAGGAAAAAATGCACTGTATAAAGTCTGAAGACCGTGTATAGTAATGTCTGGTAGCAAACAGGTTTGGACAGCCCGAGAATTAGATTCAAGATACATCCAAATATGTGTCAAGTTAGTTTAGTTATACCTCTGAACTTAATTTCAAGTCTTTATGTTGCTTTCTTAATTTAAATTACAGTAATTGAGCTGTATTTTAACAGAGTCCTATGCAGTGGCAGAATCAAATTATAGAGAAAGTCATATTTAGAAGGAGTACTATTAATCCTTCTTTCACAAGTAGTAATATTAAATCATTATATCTAATTTTGTTATTCTAAAAGTTACTCTTTAACTAGAGACATTCTATAACTAGTGATTGCATGTTCACCTAAGGAGTACAGTAAGGAAATTTGAGAATACTAGAAAAAATTACTGTATAGACAAGCATAAATACTGTATCCTTTACTGACTTGTCAGTCATTTGCTCTATACATAAAACATCTATCAGAGATTTTTCTCATTTAGATAGCTCTGGCCTGGATACTTCAAGAAACATTACAGCATGTGCCTGTTATTAGGTCTGAGGGAATTCCAGCCTCTGGAAATTTATTTAAGCGCATACCCATCCTTCCAGATGTATAAGGAATGTGGCTTATTCCCTTTGGTCCACTCTTCTAAACACCTTGTGTTGGTCCTCACCTCAAATAGCAATACTTCCTCCTGCCCACAGAAAGAAGAGGGTGCTAAAATAATCTTTACAGAAGAGGAGTAACATATCAAAATTTTGAATGCTAAGTATGCGGATTTCTACTTGAAGTATATCTCTGAGGGGACATAAGAATCATAACAGATATTATTATTGATGTATATATTTGAGGAGCACAACATTTCCTCTGCAGTGACCAACTTTTCCTCATTTGTAAAGGTATTCTTCCCACTCTTTTCAGTTATTAAATAAGATGAACCTGAAGACAGGACTTTTACGTGATATGAAATGATCTAGATACTTAAATGCACATGAAAATCACAAAAATTCTCTTTGAAACCTGTTTGTTAAATATAGAAAGATCTGCAAATACAGCATCTAAGAGTTGCTTCTTAAACAAAAACCCTTCCTAGATTNAGCATCTAAAAGTTTCTTCTTAAAAAAAAACCCTTCCTAGATTTTTTTTTTTTTTTTTTTTTTGTATTTTAGCTCATTTAGAAAGGATGTAAATCTCACTTCAAGGAAGAAGGAAGTCTGAATAAGCAAAACGAACCCCTTTTGCTATCAACATGAGTGAAAAACATCTGCATGTCACTTAAGGTTTTGGGACTTTATTTGCCTCCATCCCATGATTCAAACAGTGTGATGTGAAAGATGTGGAAAATTTCAAAGTCTTTTTTTAACCTCCCTTCTACACTTTGGTAAAGACCTAATAAAGGGAGGTCAGATTTTAAAATAAAATAAAATAAAATAAAATAAAATAAAATAAAATAAAATAAAATAAAATAAAATAACCACCAAAAAACAAAACTAAACAGAATAACAAAAAAAAAAATCCCCAGATGAAATGCTTTATTGCAGTTCAAAAGGAGAAGCAAGAAGCATATTTATTCTTTTTATGAATAAAATTCTGTTTTGAATAAAAGAAGAAAGGCATTTAAGGCAGCAGTACTAGTCTTATAATTAATTTGATTTTATTATTATTGAAAACAATATTTTTTTTTTCCCAGAAAAACTAGTAAATAAGGTTCTGAAATGTATCTGTTTCCCACCTTTAAAGTGCTTGGATTAATTACAGCCTGACCTGCACAATAAGGAAGAGATAAAACTTTGCCAATAAATTATGACACTTCAAAGAAATAAAAGGTTGATATTGAATTCTATGAGCTTCACCATACACAGGGGGGCCCCCAAGGCATTTGAATTCAGTTCAAGCCATTATAGATACATAGAATACTTGAATATGTCTCAGTCTTGTTGAACACTTTTGAATACATTAGCTGAAACCAAACTGCTATCCACCTATAATAGAGATGCATTTGCATAAGTGATGCGAGAACTTCAAAAGGTTCAGAGTTCAGATTAATTTTGGTTCCTCAATAAGAAATATCCATGCAGGTGGCATTCCAGCCTTTTGAACTTGCAGTCTAATTTTCCTCTGGTCTCCTTCTTGCTCTCTCAGAAATTCTCTCAAAATCTGTTCCAATCTTTCTTTTTTGCCTTCCTTTTTGTTCATTTGGTGGTGTAGGAAATTACTTTCTTTTATTATTATTGGGTAGCTAATGCACCTCTTTTGTCCTTCATGGTTTTGAGGTGATGTTTGAAATTACAAATTTCTTCTGATGTCTGGAATATTTGGAAATGAAACAATGAGGAAAACTCTTATGAGCTGTTCCACAAGACTGGAAATTCCTCCCAAGACTGAACAGTGCTTTTGAAATTAACATGCACTGAAGTCCATGCCTTGCAATATGACATTCTGAGCATACATGGAAGACATGAATCCAAATACTCCTTCCATCACATTGAAGACTTCCCAGTCCAGAAGAACAGAAATACTTCAACAGAACCTATCCAGCAAAACAGAAGGAGATATATCAGGTGGCATCTCTGACCTCTAGGCAAAATCAGGCTGCACAGGTGAATTGCTCCAACAGGAATTTTGAATTTAAAAAAAATATTTAAAAAAAATATTTAAANAAAAAAAGAAAAAAAAAAAAAGAAAAAAAAAAAAAAGTGAGAGTCCTGCATTTTGGTTACAAGAACCCTATGAAACATTACAGTCTTGGGGTAGAGTGTGTGGAGTGCTGCCTAGCAGGGCAGCCAGTGCCATCCTGGCCTGTGTGGACCAGAGCAGTGATTGCCTCCTGTACTCAGCACTTGAACCCTGTGTCCAGTTCTTCGCCTTTTATGGCAAGAAGGACATTGAGATGCTGGAGCAAGTCCAGAGAAGTGCAACAGAGCTGGGGAAGGGTCTAGAGCACAAGTCTTATGAGGAGCAGCTGAGGGAGCTGGGGTTTTTCAGCCTGGAGTAAGGGAGGTCAGAGGGGACCTTATCACTCTCTACAAGAGCCTGAAAGGAGATGGTAGGAGGTGGGGCCAGCCTCTTCTCCCTCATAACAAATGACAGAATGAAAAGTGGCCTCAAATGATGCAAGGGAGGACTTAGATTGAATAGTATGAAATTTTTTTCACCTAAAAAGGAAGCACATCAGTTCTTTGTGCCTGCTTCTAGAATTTCCTACACTCCTCGTCAGGCTTTTGTGCAGATCAGTGACTGAATGGAAGTACACTTATTAGTGGAGGTAAAATAGTCACAAAGAAAAATTTTTGTGAACTTTTGGAAGTCAGCAACAATCAATCACGGACTATTTCATTTGAGTATTTTCACTTCCTTCTGTTAAGGAAATAGGGAAAATGTTAGCCAGATTAGGGATAACAACTGGAATAAAACATACTCAGAATGTACATAAAATAAGGAAGTTATTTTAGACAGAAAATGAAGCCAAGACAGAAAGAAGATTGTGAAGGAAAACAACGAGTATAAGCTCCCTGAGAAGCTATTTCCAAGATGTGAAGCTTAATAAACAGCCTGGTTTTTTATCCTGAAGAAATTAGGACCAAAGAACTGTATTTTATATGTACTTAGACTTTCTATTACTTAAGAATATATTAACTGAAATCAGAAAAAAAATTTCCAATGTCAAGTCATCAGCAAGACAACTAAGCTTCTGCTTACTAGATAGACAGACACTTTTTTCCTAAAAATGGCTTTTATTCACATTAGTCTCACAAAATCTCTAAAGTGTGCATTATATAACTTGTTTGCAGTCTTAATAGCCCCTTTTCAACACATGTGCTTCTGGTGCCATCCACAGGAGTTCAAAAATCTGTTTCAGCCACCCACACATGTTTTAGATCTCAGTGCTGTATTACTATATTACTGCATCTCAGTAAAACAAGTGATTCGTCTTTTAGTAATAGAAAAACAACAAAGGGAATTATTTACATGGGACCCATCTGTGGAAGAGATGGTGAAGATATTCTTGAGAACTAATTGCTAAACAGTCCTTGAGCTTTAAGGAAAAATGGACCGAACTCTTGACAAGAAATTTGTCAAGGAAATCAGCAGCATTTTCAATTAACATCAAAATAAAGAAATACTTTGGTAAAGCTAGTAAAAACATATTTCCAGTAGGTCAGGTACAGGGGCAGCTTTGATATATGTCTCTGCAATGAGAAGTATATTGTGATTGCCAAATATGTAATTAGAATAAGTGTGGTATTAGAAATAACTACTCAGTTTCTTGGAATACATACAAAATGATCTGAATAATTGTTTTCAGGCATGAACAACAGGAAGTATCAGTGTGGTAAACTGCTACCCTGTAAAGGCAATCCATGGTATATAATAAACAAAGGAAAACCAGAAGGTTTTGTCCAAATAATAGAAAAAACTCTGGCAAGTATTGTTCAGATCTCACTTCTTTCTGTGTGGAATCCTGACAAGTTATCTGTGAAGCATTGACGATCACCAAGGAAGGAATTTTCTCAGCTTCAGAACACTGAGTATTGCAAATTGTAGGAGCTTAAATGTAAAAACAAAAGCAAAATCTAGGATGACTGATAGAGCAATCACAAGGAAGATTACATTTTGTGGAGGAAACAAACTACTAGAGACTCAATATGGATTATAACAGAAAATAAGACAAAATATTTGGCATTTTCCATTGTTTCTTCAATGATATATACAATAGAAAAGTATTTGTGAAATGTATATAAAATGCATGTGCACACACACAGCTGAGGGCATAATATTCCTTCTGTTGTAATGATGTTGAAAAGAAAAATAAAAGTAATTCACTGTCAAACATTAAACAAAATTTATATTATATAAACCTTATTAATCCTTCTGGTTTTTGCAGGTTCCAGTTTGGGCCCTCCTGTGGTAGTTATATAAAATAGATGTACATGTCTTTCAGCTGAATTCAAGAGTTACTGAAAAAATCATTAAAATGAAAGGAATCCCAAACTCAAGTATTTCTTGTGGTGTTCACAGTCACAATTTTCCTGGCTTACAAAAGAAAAAGTTATGCCCATGTATATAATAATGTATAATAATATATTTAATTGAGATAAAAGATTTGAAAAAATATTTTTTCCTCAAATCACATATTTTGCAGATCTCATTATAGCACATAATACATTTGGGTGTACTGTATCTAGGTATCAAATTGTACCTACACTGTTTGTGTCTCTGTATCCACACAAGGGTCACAAACACCTTACAATAATAGATCCCTAAGTGCCAAAGGAGCCCAGTGTCACAGGCATTTTATCAAAGTATCCTTGGTGGCCAGTCTAAGCTCGTTTCAATCCAATAAATTGGTAGATCCTAGATTTTGATAGCCTTAGTATCCAATCAACAAAAGAGAAATACCTTCTTAAATGTGCAAGACAAATCTTTCCTGCTCTCATTTCAATTTTTTTCTACCAGCGAGGTCTCTCCCTACCCCAATGCCCTTTGAATTCATCAAAAAAGTCAAATAAGCCAACATAATGGTCAGCAGAATGGGTGGCTATATGAAAATCTAGATTTAACCTATGTAATTATAGAAATTACCATATAATTGGGCCATAATATTTTTTGTAAAATCATCAGTAAAAAAAAAAAAAAAAAAAAAAAAGGCATACATACAGAGTAGGAATGTCCCTCTTCTTGGATGACTTCTGTTTTTCATACTATGTACCAAGGTAAGAGGGATGTTTCTTCAAGATAAGATGGGTAATATCCACCACATTTCAAAGTACTACTTTTTATTTTTTTAAATGATGGAAGCTTATAATAAAAACAATCATATATCATAACCATTCCTACTCCAGCATTAAGTGACATTTTGTTCATTTTGGTAATTCTCTCCTTAATTTTAACTTTGGAGAAGTGGTATGGCAGGTAAATGCAGCTATTTTGGATAGGAAAAGAGCATTCACGGTGATGTTATTTTAATGCTGAATGATACTTTTTTTGGTGCTGTCACTGCATTATCCACAGCTATGATTCAGCAAATCTAAAAGGAATATTTCTTTACTCCATTTTCATCCATTGCTCTGTCCTTGCTACTCTGTATACTCTATTCACAAATCAGGGAGTTTGTAAAAACCTTCTGCAAAACAAAAACCAATTTCACTTATTTTCATACCTTGAGAGGTATCAGAGAAAGATACTCATATCATGCCCTGTTTTCTCTTCAGATACTGATATACCTGGTCCTGAAATGATGAAGTTGCCTTTTACAAGTATTTTCTAAGTGCTGGGGATTTATCTGTGAATCCTAACATGAAAGATGCTGTGAATCATGGTTATTTGTTGGTGCACTGATTGCTGCTATCAGCTGTGTGTACTTCTGGCCAGAGGGGCATCATAAAAGCTGTAGAAAGTAAGTCATAAAAGCAAAAAACTACACTATTATCTGAAATAGAAAAAAAAAAAAGAACCAACTCTGTTAAAAACCTTTGTGATACAAAAGCAAAAATTATGAACAATCCACTTCGTACAAAATTATGCATATGTAGCCTAAGCTGTGCATGTCAGAGATTTTGTGTTTATTATCTATGGAAACCTGTGTTACTGAGATGTAATTATTATTACAATAGTGGGGTGAGTGTGTGTGGATGGGTGTGTGAGTGTGTGTGTGTTCCCACATCATCTTTGCAAGGTCAGGGAGAGGAATTATTCTCCCTTAGAGGTAGGAACAGATGTACATAGAGATTAATCAGAAAAAGAGAGAGGGAGAAATGTTGAAAATCCAGTCTGAAATATCAGGAATTATAAGGATTTCTTTAAAACAGGTTACACCTTCTCAAACCAATTGCTGAAAAAAAACCCCTGTGGGTTATGTGGTAAACCCCCTTTGGTTTACATAGGTTTATGTCATATGGGAAAGCGTTGTTAAAGGTAAGTAATTTTTTTTTTTCATGGGAAGAAAAAGATGATTTTAAAATTGAAATCAATATCTCTTTTCTCAGTTCTTCACTTAAAATCTTTAACTTATCTACAAATGAGAATGGAATCTTACAGACAAGATTCACCTTCAGAAGTCTCCCACGCTGTGTGGATTTGCTGATACAGCTATACAGGTTAGCATTTTCTAGTCTAGACAAAGCATTCAGCTTCAGTGTGCTCTGCCTGTTGATGCACTGCATCTGGGAGAGAAGGGGAAGATTATTTAGTTTCTCTAACCAAATTTAGGAAGAAACAGCTAAACACAGAAAAATCTACAGAGAAAAATTCAGTTTTATTATTTGAATATTTTTGTGTTTACAGGCTAATACCTGAAAGCTTTCATGGCTGCAGCTTTAAGGAAAGTATATTAATCTTATTATGTTGTAGGTGGTTTATGTCTTTCAGATACAGAAGTGCATGTGAAAAAAACAGTCCAAGGAATTCTCCGCAATGCAGTTTTACATAAGGGCCTGTAGGAGCAGGCAGAATGTTATTAGACCATAAAAGCACATCAGGCTGATTTATGGTTTCTGATCAAGGTTTCTGTGAAAATTACTCTGCATCAACAGCTCAAGGTGACTGCTACCATTAATGTGTGGAAAATAAATGAGGTGGGGAGACTGATATCAGAGGAAGTAAAAGGAAGCGCTGAGCCAGTTTATATAGCACAGGCTTCCCATTTTGTTTTACAGTGCATAGTAGGCTGTCATCAAAATGATTGCTTTGGGGCAGAAAAAGCAATTCTTGATAATTAGATCTTATGGCAGGCTTTCTTACATCCGGTATATAAGAACCATCAGGTGTAATACCTTCCCACTATACGTCACCCTCTCCTCTGTCCTGTAAACATTCTTAGGATGTAGAAAATTAATAACCTGTCCTTTTTTTCTGAAGTTATTTTCCAGAGGAGATAAAATTCTGAACATGGTTTCACAGGAGTCTCAGCGACCAGGACTATATTACACATGATCTGATAGTAATTTGCATTTTGACCAGCATTACAGTAAATACCCGACATCTTTTCCACAGTTCAATGTTCTTGTATTGTATGTTGTTTCATTTACTGGTGCTGAATGTTTTATTCCACTCTTATTTTTATTGAAAATATAAAGCTCTACTGCCTGTTTAAATAAAAATGCATAATGCATTTTCAAAAATTTAATTAATTTATTAAAATTTAATTCATTTTATATTAATATGGTTCCAGTGCACAGCTATCCTTTACATGTGGTTTATTTTTAATAGATACACACATACCCATAATGCCAATTCAAATTTTAGTTTTGTTTTTGTTTTTGTTGTTGTTTTAAACATCTGAATGTTGTTATTATTATTATTACTTTATCTTCTGCATAATATTCAAGATATTTAAATGAAATAACAATGAAATTAAATCCATCCAGCCTACAGATTTTCATGACAATACTAAAGTGTGAACCATGGAAAAGTATGTTTGATGCTTCTATCTATTTTTTAAAATCATTTTCTGGTATTTTATTGCTAGATTCTAAAATGTTGCATGCAGATGTGCAGTGTCATTTCACCCATTTGCAGAAATATCAGAGCTACTCACACAGCTGGCTATAAAAACTGATCTGGTGGTCATACAGGGCATGTTTTCAAAGCAGCCTGTGGAACAAAGACATCCATACCTTGGGGAAGGTGAGGGTCAGGATTTTGATTTATAGGATATGATGACATACTAACTGCATGTTGTTTTCAAAATGGACTCTTGATTCCTAACCCAAATTTCTTTTAAGATACTGTCACAATAAAACGTAGTACAGTTTGTAATGCATAATAATAATTATAGATTTTAAAACAGGTGGTTTGTTATTATTTTTAACAAGATTGTTAAAAGCTTAAAAAATTATTTTAACTATTTGTATTCATCAGATGTATCCTGAGAGAAAAAGGACTCCTGTTTGTGTGCAAGGGTGATTAGTTTGTACTGTAAATAGGATGGATTTCCTGGTACTTAATTGAAAGCAGGTGGATAATTAAAACTAATGTGTAGCTAATCAAGAGTCACGTATCAGGTGATCATGAGGCCATGCTTGATTCTGTTCAGGATAAAAATCTAACTTTCAAGCCTGTTTGCTTTAGCATCTAAAGTGAAAATGGTAATAAGAAGGGCTAGTTCCTGCGAAGAACATCATTAAGGTATCATTCACAGGTACTAAGAGTAGCTGGTCAGGTGGTCAGAATCATACTACAGAAGTTTTAGAGGTTTCTTTGTGGATTTTGGGTTTTGGTGGTTTTTTTTTGTTTTTGTTTTTGGTTTTTTTTTTTTGTGAGTTTTTGTTTGTTTGTTTGTTTGTTCTTTTTGGTTTGGGTGGGTTTGTTTTTTTTTTTTGTTTTTTGTTGTTGTTGTTGTTGTTGTTTTGCTTAGTAATGCCCTATGTTTTTGTTTTGTGAAATTTGCTGGCCAGCATTAAGGATGCTTTTTCTGAAAACAAGCATTAAGAGAACCTGAACCTGTCTCTTGCCTGCCCTTGTTGTTCTGCAATGGGCTTTGTTAATGTTAACACATTACAAAATGTTAGCACAAAGCTGTGGTACCCATACTAAAATCTTGGTGACCTCCGAAGCTCTCTTTGGAAAGCATGATGAGGCAGAAAGAAAAAGGCATAGCTGTTTAAAATAGTGTGTGAGCAATGACTAGTATTAGAGTATTTCCCATGCTACAATTTATGCTGCATTTTGCCCTTGACAGTGTGATCCTGCAGAGCAGCAGGGTGCCTAGATCCTGTTGGTAAGTGGGAGTGGCTGTATACCAGTTATTCTCCTCCTCCAAAACCTCATGCTATGGAGAGGATAGACAATTTTTCCTCTGCTACAAAAAGATAGAAATATGTACTTAGAATCATATTTCTGTATCACCTTTAATTGTTTCTCTGACTTGCTTCTCTGCTACTTCTGGGCTACAGTTATGATCCTGTAGCTCACAGGTATTTTTGTTGACAAAACTCTGTTTTACTTATAGGTATCATGTATTGCAAATTACTAACTGAGCACTGAAATGGTCAGTTTGATTAACCTCTTTTTTCCCTTTCTTCTCAGAATTTTTTTTTTTTTATATATAATTAGGTACGTGAAAAAGGCAATGGATATCCATTTCAAACTGCTTTTACTGAACAGATCTGCCTTGGTAATATTTCTTTTTTGTCCTCTTACAAGTTCCATATAAAGTTGGCTGTGATGGAAAAAAGTGTAATAATCTCCTATTATTGAAAAAAAAAAAAAAGGTTTGTATCTTTACTGAGTTTTGTATGCTTACGTTACACATAAATTGTCACGAGACATTTGTTCATTTCCTTCTTGTGGTTTAATGTGGAATAACTTTAATTAGATATATAGTTGCTTCCTTGTAGGTTTTCCTGGTTTCATACATGGTTGTAAAGAAAAAAATCGTATTAAATATTTCTTATTACTTCTCATATGTAATCTCTTCACAACTTTTTCAGAAAAAAAGTTAACTTTGAATGCTAGGAAGGGGATTGAAAAATACACAAATGAAAAAGGAGAAGTTTAGAAAATCAGTGAGATCTGTGCTATCTATGTTTATCTTATTTTAAAGTAGTAAGAAATGCTTGATTTCTCAACAGTCCTGCATCGTAATATTAGGAAGGGTGAAAATTGTTCTCTCTGTGTTTGTTGTGAAGGGGGTCAAGAGTATAAAAATCCTGTGGAGCCTGATTATCTGTCTCTAACCTTTCTTTGTGTATATATATACCATATATGTAATATCTACATAGATGTATGTATAAATTAGTGTTACAGTCACTAAATCCTAGTGGAAGTCTTTAAGCATTGATATTCTGTGTCTTTCAGGATCAAATGTGTGTACCACAAGGATTTAGACAAATGAGTCACCTGAGTAAGAGGCTCTGCAAGCCTTTTCTGCAGGGTAGGGGAATTGGCTGCAAGGGCTTGTTCACTGTGTGGGGTTGGAAGGGTAACTTTTGCTGTAGCTCATTTGTGTTAATTAATCTTGACTACATTCTTGGCAGTTCTCTTTGATAAAGGCTTAATTGAGCTTGGCACACTTCTCCTATAGAAAACCTTTGAGGGTAAAGAGAAGTAATTCTAAGAAACATTCTGAAGTACCCATGTTTGAGCTTCAATACCTAGCTGAGTCAGTGGCTTGAGGAAACAGCTGAATTACAGGTTTGGATAGTTTTGCAAGGAGGGGGAGAGCAAAAGGCAAATAATGAAATAAAAATAATTTATCATATTGCTTAAGGGAGAGTGACCTTTCAGAAATATCATAGTTCTAACAGATGAGGCAGGCTTTGGCAGTCTTTAGGGAAGAAGAAATCAATTACAGTATAGTACTGCTGCATCAAAGTATGGGTGAATGTACCAATTTTGCTGAGAGGTCTTGTCAGCCTGGAATGTCATGTTCTGGAACTACATATGGGTCCTGGTAGGGCTAATGGGTTTTGGGAAATGGTGACTTAAGCTATGATTGATCTCCAGTTAAGTCTGTGCCTGTGAAAGCCTGCTGAAGTTCCTTGAATATATTCAGCTCATTTCAGTGTTTGTCAGTACAGCATAGCAGACTGGATGTTTAATGTGCTGCACAGAAGAAAATAACTTTAATTGATAACAGTACTTGTCAATAATAAATGGACTGATGACAATTCTGGGATAAGAGGTACCTCACAGAAGAGGCAGCCTGGTGATGGGAGTCAAAATGATCCTGATGGTAAAACTTACAGTTCTGGAGGTAGCCACCAGGGAACAAACTGCTCCAACCAAATCCTGACAGATTACTTTCCTGAAAACCAATACTTTCCTGTTTTCACTCTGGAGACTTTTAGCCTTTTATGACACAGAAACTAAGTCTGAAGTAAGTAAAAAGTCAGTTTTGGATTATTCTATCATTTTACAATTCAAAAGTAGCTGAGGAAAGAGATAAAATCTATAGATTAAAAGGAAAATATCTTTCAGTAGCCATTGTGAATTGTTTGCCACTGCCACACTTGAGAGAAAGAAGCTTCATCCCCCACCCTATCTTTCCCCAAACATGTTCCAAAAGAGGATAACAGTAAAGTGCCATGACTTTGACCTAATTGCAGATGTATTGCATAATCAAAAATTAATAAAAACCTATGAGTTTGGGGCAATATACTGCATTGAAATGAACACTTCTATGATTTTGAGATTTGTTGCCAGCTAAAGATAGGATAAATGAAAAAAAAAATTTAGTCTTACATAACACTCTTTGGGGAAGAAAATAAAAACTTTCAAGATGGGTCAAAAAATTGTTTTTCCACAGCAAAAGGAAGAAAATTGGAAGAACCACAATAGCACTGTAGTAATTGTAATAGAAAAGATAATACCTTCTTAGGTTATTTTCTTAGCTTTAGCACAAAAGTTCAGATACATGAATGGATGATAAAGAAAAATGGATTTGGAAAAGACATACAAGGCTTTCTTACACGCACTATAATCCTTGCTACTAATAGCCTTCCTGGCAGATTGTTTTGAAGCAGTATTGGTTGAGAAGGTGATACCTGTCAGAAGTATATTCCCAAGGTTTAGGAATATTTTCTCATCTTTTGACATTGTGGGGATCCAAATGAATCTAAAAAATATTCTGGAGGCTGGAATCTTGGTTATACTTCCTCTGTGTTTACTCTAATTGTGCACTACCAAAAATAAGTACTAGTTAGAGATTCCTATCTGCCAAATAATATTCAACCTGCATTTAAATTAGCTCAAGAGAGAAATTACCCTTTGGTATTTATGAAAATTACAGCCTTTAAAGTGAACGTTAATCTGCTTCAGTATGTCTAGCGTTCTTATTAACATTTTTGTATAAAACAAAGGGATAATAAAAAATTACATTAATGGCTAAATATTTTACTGTATAATAACAGATAATGCAGTATAAACTAATCTGTGGAACACCTAAATATGGCATTTATTTGCCTCTTTGTTTATCTTTTTATCTTTGTGTAGTCATTAGATCTGCAAAATATGTGATCTTCATTTGCAGGTGCTTTAATATCTCATTTGGCCTTTAACCTCTGTGGAAATTGGTGAATCTTAGTCCAGGTTTGCTGAAAAAGAAAATAGGTGGTTTGAAGTAAATGTCAGCTTAATAGCTGTTTCATCCACTTCTTATTTTTCTGCAAATTGTTGAGCATCATATCTGTGACAGACCTATCTGACTCTGAGACTGAGGTGGTAATCGTAAAAGTCGTTGCAATTCTTTTTCACCTATATGTGGAATTTGTACCAAGTTTTTAAGAAGCAAAAAAGTATACATCTCAATAAAAATGTTTATTCACTAATGTAACCCTGCCTGGAAATGTGACTTTCCACTGACCAATTATAAAGGAAAATAGGTAATTTTACAGAAGGAGTGGAAGACAATTCTGTTTCAAGGCATTTCAATAAACATTTCTAATGATAGAAGTAAAAAAAGTGACAATAAAGTGCAATAATAATTAGGGTATGGAGAATCTGGAAAGGAATTACTCAACTTTCCAAACTAAATTAATACTGGAATATTCTGAGTGTGGTGTAACTTTATTGTTGTTGTTTATTCAGTTTTTGCATCTCAATTCCTTGTATAGATTTGCATCTTGGCTTTCTAGATATGAACTTTTTGTGTAAGCTTCATTCTTTTAAGATAGTAAATTTACTGTTGACTCCTCTCAACTTTACACGGATTTCTTTTTTCATCTTTACACATCCATCTTCACAGAGTTAACAAAAGTATTACAGTTGCAGATATATTTCATCAATTTTTGAATGAAAAAGGCTGTGCTTAGATGTATGTGATGTGTGATCCTTTAACTTCTGAAAGCAGATATTCAATTTGTATGTCTATCCAGATTGTGAATATATGTGCTTTCAATTTCCTGAAGATATTGAAGTGATACTGTGTATAAATGGTTACTTTGTATTATCCTTACTGTAGGGTATTGAAAAATGGTTTATGTGCTTGTAAATTCATGTGCAAAATTGGATCCTCTTCAAAACTATGTTCACTTAAACCAGGAAAATCACTTTATCTGGTATATATTTTGCTGTTTCTCTTTTGCAATAAACTCATTCTTTGGGTTGTTTTCTTCACTTTGTCTAACTAGACTTGAAAATAAATGGGATGTTGTTGCTTCCTTGTTGCAGTTTTTAATACATGTTTTTTTCAAAGTATGAGCTTGCTTTCCTAAGGTCAGGCACTAGATTAGACCATGATATGGAGTATGGTTCTGCTTTTTCCATTGCCCTCTGAGCAATTTCTCATCTGGAAAACCTTCAAAAACTTGCCACACTGGGCACTGATGTCAGAGATGAAGAATGAGAAAGTATGTCAGTTCAGCCAAAGAATACAAAACATTGGTGTGTGCATTTATCAAATATTGGTAATGGTTGTTTCCCCATTCAAGTGAAATAAAAAAGGCTTTTTATGGTTTTCAGTTGTCTCTATGGCACTCATCAGTTGTGAAACTTATTTCAATACAAAAACTAATTGTGAGAAGCCTCTTTGCACTGGTATTGCACCCAGCTTTTCTGCAAATAATTTTATCAGTAGACATTTCTGTCAGGCTCAGTTACAAAGTGATACCAGTTAATGCAAAAGTTATCCAGGCCTCTAACATTCTCTTCAGAAAAAGCAACAATTTTGACTTGCAAAATGAACTTAATCTCCATTTTTTATTTCATTAAATCCAGAAACTCATTCTGTTTTGCTGATGAGTTGATGGTCAGAAACTATGATCATGGTGACCTCATAAAGTCTTGAGGAGAATTTCACAATTTATTTCTGTCCTGATAATTCTACCTAAAAGATTTCCTTTTCTCTTATTCTTTTTACTAATAAACTTCTCCAAGTCTAATGTGACTGTATGGTCACTACCATGTAATGCTGGATGTAAATTGGAATTAAACCCAGTTGAAACAAAAGGCTATATGGCCCTTTAACACAAAGTACTGGATACCTAAAGTGGGTTTGATGGTAAAAAAGGAAATGGCTCAGGTATTTCAGTTATCTATGATGTGATGCTCTCCTGTCATTTTTGATTTGGGTAATAGACCACTGCAAAAAATGCTTCCTTGAGTAGTTGGTTTTTAGTAGCTTGAAGAGTTTAACACATCATTCTGCGTCAATAAACATCATGGAGATCTTTCCATGGATGTTAGAAGTGTCAGTATAAGGAATGTATATGTATATATTTCTGCATCTGTGGCTTCGAACTTCTAACCAAGTTATACCTACTTGTTCTGCCAGTTACTCTGCCCATTAATAATCTCTTATTTTTCTCCACTGTCTAGGTAGAACACATAATTAATTTGTAGATATCATCTATGCTGCCTTGTTTCTATTGCCAAGTGTTTTATTGCTGTGTCACAATATGACACGGAAGAATGACACATACTCACTCACTCACTTACTGAGATGTCCAAGGTAAAAAGGGGCAGTTTATTTACAGACCTTGACATTTATAGAATTCCAACATGGTTTGGAGGAATAAAATTGTCCTTTCCAACCACACTGGTCAAACCAACAGTTCGTCAATTTTCTCCTCCTCCAGAAAGGAATGCAAAACAATCATTATTCACATGAAAAGTGCATGAGAAACTCCATTACAAAAATGCAAACATCAGAAGGCTGAAATGAACTTTAGAAAAACAAAGAAGAACAGGGCAACAGCCAAGCAAAGGATACATTTTCTCCCAAGTATTTTGACATTCTAGCATATTACAGTTGTACTTTTAAGAAAAAGACATCCAAAACCATCTCAAACAGCATTATTATTACCCTCTCTCCAGCCTTATGTTCCTGCCACTATTTATCATTACCCAGCATTTCAGGGTTTCATTTTTAACTGGCATCCTTCCTATTTTGATTCCTCATTAAACATGATTAAAAATTGAGGCCTTGATTTCCAAAATGGAAAAGGGACTCTATCATGTTTTATTTCAAAAATTGATTTCAGGTAAAATGCACATTGTTTGTGAACCTATGCAGTGTTTTCTATGGTTTTCCAAATTACTGTGTGTAGCTAGGGACTACTCCTTAAAATATATTACTAATTTTGTATGTTACTGCGATAAGTTAAATGGTCTGCAGTCAGTTGAATCATCCTGCCTTCTCCTCCCAACAAAGATATTACATTTGTTACTGTTCAGACATAGGTCACATGTCTGGATTTGTAACTGTATTCAAAATAGTTAAAATATGTATTTTCTGTTCTCCAAATCCAATTTTCAAATTCTTTTAATACTTTTGGTTATGAAGTAAATATTTCATATTGGTTGAAGAGAAACCACATTTTATGGGTACTTATTGCTGGTTTCATGGGAACTGGAAGTGGTTTGACCTTTCATGATTATTTAGGAGATTTTTGGAAAGGAGAACATAATTTACACTATCAATGGGATAGTGATGAATTCAAAATTGTCTGTAAAGTTCTATAATAAAGATTTGGTGTTCTTTGTTAAGTTATGTAATAAAGAGGTTGTCAATGTTCAGGTTATTTGAATGACTTGTTTACAGCTTTTACTAGTGCATTTACCTCTTCATTTGTAGCATCATATCTCCCCCCTTCCCCCTGGACTCACAAGTGTTTTAAAGAGGTGTCTGTGGAACAGAGATGTTGGATGGGACTCTACCTGCTTCTCAACATGTGAGCAAATGAAGTTAGATTCTCCCTCAATTTTTCATTGAGCTGAAGAAATACCACTCTTTAACCATGACTGTCATTCCTGAATCTGAAGGGAACACTTAAAAACCATTTCCTCAAATATTTATGCAATTCATATTTTATAGTCAGTCCAGAACTATGTGCACTCCTTTATTTTTCAATGTATGCGGGATGTATGCAATATGTGGGATGCTCCTGATATGTCCTGCATACTTCGTTTAATTTTTTAAGTGTGTTTTTGAACTCCATAATGCATGAATTTGAGTCTATTTAATATTAGAAGTGTATATGTAGGTGGCAATTGCATTACTTTATGATGCTCCTGGACAAGTGAGAGAGGCTATGCTCTGTGGAGCTCATAGAATGCCCAGCTGCATATGGAATTAAAAGGTGTGTGAGTGGGCTGGAGGATGACAAATTGCTTCTACTTGTCAAAAGAGAGATATTTTAATGAAGTTCATAATACAAAATTGTAAGTTAGCCACCATGAAAACTTAGAAATTGAAGGAAACCAAGAAAAATTACCAGACTAATTTAAAACTGGAGAAAATGTGTATCTCAAAAATGGTCAATATTTTATTTATTTAGGCCAGATTCTTGATGTGTCTTTTCAACCTTTCAGTTTTGAAAGGCTTTGAATGTGGAGGTAGTGTTGTAGCTCTAGGTAACATCTGTCAGTATGTAACCATTATTTTATTGGTAATTTTATGTGGATCCAGTCAGAACTATGCTTTTCCTTATTTCACTATGCACATTTAAGAAAAAGAAAAGGATCTAGTACTATATTCTCATTGGCCAGCCCCCTTAGACAGTAGAAGGCTATGATTAGTTTCATCTTTAAATGTGACTGCACCAGAATAAACAGAACAAGTTTTGGGGGAAGATTTTTTTGAAAAGAACGCTATATCTTCATTATCTGTATATACTTGAGTTTAGGGAACATATAACTTCCCTCATAAACAAGATAGACTAATGCATGTAGAACTAGATTACTTCCCTTGGCCTTCTTTTGGTGATCCCCTCACAGTCACACTGCTATTGCTGTTTTAGTGCAATGAGACCTAGACATGTAGAAATTATTCCCATCTTGTTTAGCTTTAAAAGTCAAATTTCTATCCAGACAATGTCAAAATCTGGGATATCTGAAATAAATCAAAATATACTGACTTTCCTGTGCTGGTTTTATGAAAAAAGAAGTTCTCTGTTAATATTTGGTTAACAATTAACAGTTTATTCCTCTTAAGCTACCTCATAATTTGTTCAAATCCAAGGGGACAAGGAACAAGAATATTTAATCATATGCTTATGTGCATCAGGGCTTTGCAGTCTTGCAATTGCAATAGTAAAATTTCAACAAAATTTAATTGTGAAAAATTATTTTTCTAAACCTGTATATTCTTTTGGATAATTGAACTTTTGAGGCATATATGGAGTCACATTTTCTTACCTTTTCTGTCATGACAGCTATATATAAATATACATTTTAGTTTGCTTCTTTTTAAGGCAAAAAGAGATTTATGTATTAGAAGCTGAAAACTTTAATTTGGACAATGTAACCTAGAAGGTTATTGATAAAATTGGAGAAAAAGCTGGTATGATACATGTGGATGATGATCTCAAGACTTAAAGGAGAATGAGAGATTGTTTCAGTGAGTAAGAAACATAATACTAAAAATTACTAATGACTATCAATTTCAAAATACAGATTATGTTGGTCTACATTGCAAAGTATTTAGCATATTTTTTTAAAGGGAGGTGTTCATATCCAGTGGTTGTTCTCCACTAGCTTCTCCAAACTTTCATATAATTTCTTGTGAAATTGACTGAATTAAATTTTTTCTCTTGATATTGAATTATTACTGGCTGGAACTCTGAACAGTAAGTGTAATTCAATTCAGATTTAATAAATGTGGTTTTTACACCCTACAGAAATGTGTGCAATTAAAGAATATTTTTTCCCCCTCAACCATTTCTTCATATTTTTGGAAGACTTCGACTTGAATGTTCACTTATTTATTTGACTGGAAAAAGGTAACTGAGTTTCATGTAACTTGTATCTACTGTGTTTATATAATGCAGTACTGTTACAGAGCTTGTGGCAGTGCATTTCATTTCCACGCCCATGCATTTAAATGAGGGGGGGG
>VWYO01002412.1:48838-73977 GCA_013400275.1 Rhadina sibilatrix | reverse complement strand
TTTTTTTTTTTTTGTTATTTCCATTATTCACTTTAAGAATGGCAAACAAAATCAGAGGGATAATGACTGACATTTTGAAACACTAATAGGGTAATCTAATTGGTTGGAATGTAAGTATCTCAAATATTTATGGATCTAGATATAGAAATTATCCAGGAACTTGAAATAGTCTTGATACCAGCTGTCATATTTGCAGATGATTTATTAATTTATTACGTACGTTGAAAAGATATTTATTCTTTATATATAAAAATTTTAGTACAGGAAAAACAGTGATAGTTTTAGTTCTTTATGTTTCAAACATCACAGAATCAGCATCTTGAAATTTAGGCCTCTTCAAATTTGACTTTGTGGGCTTTATTTAGGAATGTAAGGAATTAGAAATTTAAGAATGTTAGAGTTAAAAGAATTTTATTTAAATTCCTAAGAATTTGATATAAGCAAGCGATGAATGGACTGTAAACAACCTGTAAAACAAACACACAACATTCCTCTGTTTTGGAGTAAGAATTAAAAATAAGTCTATCAGGTTTCTAGCAAATGGAAAGAATCTCTTGAATGATTTTTTTTATTATTATTATTTTTTGGTTATTCCATGCTTACTTGTAAACTTCTCCTGAGCTTTACCTCTAGAATGAAGGAGTCCAGAACTCTGGAAATTTAAAGCCTTATTGTGTTTGTGGAACAAGTTATAAATTTCTAAATAAAAACCAGTTTTCTCTAATCCACAAACATTGTTCATCCCTGTACTTTTTAGTTCAAAGGTTTGGAAAACAAGACAGAGACTAGAACTCTCAGTCTTCTGATGTACAGTTTTATGGTTATTCCTCTCTCTATCCTTTGCATTCAAAAGTTGTTCAATTCAAACTGCTCCATCCCACTTCAGTACTAGAAAGTGAAACTTTTTGCATTGGAAGGTGATTCTTCCTATTTTAATCTTAAATTTTCATTTCAAAATATCATTCCATTATTTTCTCATACAATCATTCCGCATGGAACCCGTACAAGCATTCTTCCCACTCTTTCAGATTATTGAAGAGCATTTGGTGGGTGTTTATCCCTCTTTATGATTCAGCCCAGGTATTTAGCTTATGTGAACTTTATTTGGTTGGTTTTGTCTTTCTTCAGTGTATTCCAATACCAGCTGCCTGTATGAGATAATTTACCCAATACTAGATTAATGTTGTTTTCTTCAGTTCCTGTTCTTCAGGTATTGGGTCTTAGAGCTAGATGAAGTAGTATCTGCCTGAATTAGCTGTTGCTTCACTTTTCACTTTTATGATTTTACATAAAAAGGAAGACGAAACAAGGTTGTAATAAAATCATATGCTCATTGATACTCATTGAATATTTAAAACACAAGGGTGCAACTCATATGATTATTTTCAAGTGTATATGGGTGTTGCAGTCCTTGTGTTGTAACAATCTAAGAAAGAATTACTGAGTCTCAATCTGGCCAGGATTGAATTATTACCAAGAAAATGCAAAGCATAAACTGTACAAAGGATACAATAGATCCCATTTGCCACTTTTCTTTCTCCTTCCAGAGGTAATAAACATTTGAAGTCTGCTTTATGTGGCTAAATTAATACATAATAGCTAGCCAAACAGCCTAATATGTTTACTTACAGAAATATTGTCATTTACAAGGTGAGAACTTACTGCAGTAGGGTCTACTAGCAGACTCTTATAGGAAAGATAAGTTTTGTGCAATGGTGATGGAAATCTGATGCTTCTTCAAACAGGTAAGGATTAACTAAGAAGCCTACTCATGCAGAACTATGATGTTCTTACATAATCTCTGTACTGCAAAGCACAGTGAAATTTAATCTATAAGAAGAACACTAACAAACGACTTCATTTGTGAATTATGTATCCATCATTTGACTTTTGTTGTGGGCTAATCCCAGGTGGGAAATCAGTCTCCTACAGCTGCTCCTTCCCCTGCAGTGGGAGGGGAGAATCAAAAAGGTGAAAGTAAGAACTCTGTGCAAATAAAGACAGTTTAATAGGTAAAGTAAAAGCTGGGTATGGAAATTGAAGAAAAGAAGGAATTCATTCACTACTTTGCAACTGCAGGCATGAGGCGTCCATGCAACTTTCTGTTTTCCAGGTTGAACCTGAGTGAGAGAATCTCCTTGACGCCTGCTGGCCATGCTGCTTTTGACACAGACCAGGATGCCACTAGCAAAATACTTTTTGTAGTCATAAAAATATTGTATGCTATACTTGCAGAACCTCATCTTGACTCATGGACTCCACACAAAATATAGGTAGGAAATCCAATTCACTTTAAAAAGTATATTAGAGAATTATTTTTAAACTGTTAGTAATTTAAAGCATTAGTTTGGTCCAAACTGGATAGCATTCATTCTCTCTTGGTTTTATTGTGATTGTTGGGTCAGAAACAAGGGGGTGCTGTAGCTTCCTTGTACATTGAGATTCCTCAAAAACCTAGCTCAGAGTACTTAGTACAGTAATTATGTTACTATTAGGACCATAACATTAGGACATTAACTATTAGGACCAGAAATTAAATCTGGATTGTGATATCCTTGGTAAAAATGTCCTTTGCCATATTACAATCTCACTAAATCAAATGCACATGTAGCAATAGAAGAAGAAAATCCTGAAAAAATGGTTTATTAATCCATGCTTCTACAGGAGACAAAAGGATACTAGCAAGACATGGTAAAGTTTAACACCTGATGTGTCCTATTATTTTGGCAGCCTTGGCTGCAGTGAGCATGCAATGCTGGTGTTCTAGGGCCTTAGGGCAGTGAAGTGGGTGCACAGTAAGCTCTACATTTCAGGAAAGCAGACTTAGACCTCTTCAAGGACCTGCTTGATAGAGTACCATGGAATAAAGCCCTGGAGGGAACCCTGGAGACCAGGCAAACAGCCTTTGTCCTTTTCTGAGGTCTGCCTGACTCATAGGAAAAGCCAGATATGACAGAGGGGTCCAAGAAAATTGGTTGTAGCAGGGGAGGTATTTTGTGTCTTTTATCGCATCTTTGAATTTGGATATTATGTCATGCATGCCTATTCACTGTTCTTGGGCTGAAAGTTGTATATGCTTGAAAGGGACTGAAATGTCCACAGCAAACACAGTAGAATCTAGCCACATTTCTTATGAGATCAGAACTAGTACTAACCAGTCCTACTTTAAATATTCTAACATAAACCAGATTCCACTTATTTAATACATGGGAAGATAAAAAATATCTCCCTATTAGAGCTTAATTGCTGGCAGTTTGGAAATTATTAATTGTTCTTCCCAACTAAGATTTGGGACCAAAACTGGGAAGTTAAAAAATACACACTCCTCATACCATATTGACTGTGTGAAAACATGACTTTTGTGGTGTTGTTGTACATACAAAGCATTTCTTCAAAACCAGCTCTGCTCATCCTGTCCCACTTCACACAGAAGTGTGAATATTCACTTTGGGAGACAGAGATCTCACAGTATGCTCTAGAAACTTAGAGACACATTTGAAAATTCACACTTAACACAAGCACACTTCAGCTTTAAATTGATTTTTGTAATATTTAGCTTAAATATGTCCATTTATTCAAAATCTCACCAGCATAACAAGGTTTTGGATACATTTAATATTTATTGTAAAGCAAGAGACCTCCTTTTCATGGGACTTTTTACATCTAAGGCATGAAAGTGCCATTTTAGTAGAAAACATATAAACTAGCAGCAGGTACAGCAATAGCGAATGTTTAAATTCCAACACTAGGTATATAATTTTTTTGTATTGATTTCTGTGATGTGGAATCTTTGAAACAAGTATTAAAATTCTATGTGTGGGACATTTTAAGAGCAAGACCTGACTTTGTAGACTTAAAGTTGTTATCCTTATGTCTTGTTAGTATGTGAGAAAGGGATGGAAAGGATAAAAGGTTATGATAGTTTTGTATATAAGCATGTCAGGATAATTCTTGTATCTGAGATACAAGCACAGGAGTTGCAGAAGATGCCAAAATACAACAGAGCAGTTATACTCTGGTTTTACAGGTAAACTATGGCCGATAGAAATATATTCAATTCATCTTCAAACTCTATTGAACAACTTGTTTACCTTGGCTACGCAGCAGGGAGAAGGTTTGGCCCTCCAAGCACAAGCAACTTCAGTTATAGTGCCCCAACTAACTTCCACCTAGCTAAAAAAAAAAAATCATAATTATACTGTTCTTCCAATTTAGGCTAATCTATTTTAATACATGAAACCAAACCACAATCAAAACCCCCTTCCCACACTTGCAATGAAATCCAACAGCACCCATTGCAGTAGGAAGTAATCAGCACATTGCTTCCAGCAGTGACCTGCTTCATCTTCTTTCTCTTCTCAGTTATAGATCATATTTTCAGATTACTTTTACTGAACGATTTTAATTGGTGGTCCTGTAGTCCTTTTAACAGGATTTTATTGTTCAAAAATGGAAAAGCTGTCTTCACATTGTCAGGTACTGTGAAAGGATTGCCCTTAACCTTACAGCCTGCTAAGCAATGAAACAGGAGATAAATAAAATGGAGCTTGAAACAGATTACGTCTGCTCTTAATATGAAGGGTCAATTAGCTATATCATCCACCTGCAGACAGTTCTGTTCTTTTGCACAATCAGTAAATTACTTTTTCCAGAACTCTGTATCAACAGTTAGGAATAGCCACCTTCAATTTTGGGCTTACTAAGAACTTCTGTAGTTATTGCAAAGGATTAATTCTACTCCTTTTTGGATAACAGAAATAAATTATTTTTGCAACAAATTCTGTGGAAGTTTCCTGCATTTTATTTGTCAAGCCTCTTTATTTTTTGTCTCCCTAGTAATAAAAAACACAATGCTTTTTTTCATCTTTATGAAATCTGAATGCCAAATGTATTTGCTTGCTTGAGGAGGACTGTTTTAACAGCAATAAGACTTAGAGAGGCCTTGGAGAGATGGGCTTTATTCAGTATTCAGCAGAGGAGCTTGAACTGCCTGCGTCTGTCTCATTATATAGGCTATATACAGTAAGCCACAGTGTCGAACAGCTGCTGGTGTTAGGATTAAGGGAAAAATATTTAATTTGATGCAGAGGCACGTATGTCATGATTTCTGCTGTAGCTTCTGCCTGCTCCCAAGGGTGCATACTAGATATATGGCATAACACTGAAATCATTTAATTGTGTCAACAAACTATGGTGATGTTTGTTTAAAACAAAAATTAGTTTTGCAATAAAATTGATTAGTTGATGGTTACTTCACTGTCACTGTGCTGATAGATAGAAAGACAAAATGATTTTGTTTAGTCTTGAGGGAGGGTGAAGAATTCTGGAGAGACGGGAGCAAATACACAGAACATAAACTTGAATTAGTCTTTCTGTTTAGTAGATCAATAAAACAACAGGGAAGTCTGAAGAGCAGCCTGGATCATCTATCAAAATGGGTTTGTGCTCCTATTCTCACTGCCTTGTAAACAAGTGCCTTTAGCATTCTAGTTCCCAGAAGCACCCAAGACAAAAAAATAGAAATAGTATTCAGTTTGCAGATGTACTGCCAATAACAAAAACAAGGGAAGATGAGAATTGAGCAAGCTGCTTCCCAGAAGCTCCAAACCAGATCATACTAAAATTCCCAGGTGACAACTCATGTAATATGAAGATGATTCTTTGCTATCTGCAGTAATGAAGAGTGTATTTTCTGCAGAATGCTAGTAGAAAAACATAAGTGGGAAGGTATATCTTAGATTTGAAAAAGGTGGCAAATAAAATCAGGTAATAAAATACAATTATGTCAATAATGGAAGTTTGGTTTTTCACTATCAGAAATCAGATCAGAAATCACAGATTCAGCACTGTGAGAAAACCTGAATCCGATCATAATTCTGAATGAGTGGATTTCTAATTATTTTTAAATCCATAAGTGATGAGCTGTAATTAGTTAGATAAAATGGGTTATGAAAAAGTAATTAATCTATTGAAACATCTCAAATTACTGCTTTTTACTTTTTTTGGTGTAAATTGTGCACTAGTTCTCTTTCAAACAATACAACAGCAGTAAAATATACTGTTACAAGGATGGAAAAAAAAAAAAGGAGAACAGCAAGAGCTATGCTGATAAGAAAGAAAATGCTGCTCAGGAGCATAAATTGCTTCTACTGCTTCCTTGAAGAGACAAATGTCTATGTGACCCTAGACTCCTCTTTGCTACAGATTAGGTAATGTGCACTTTACACACAATCACTTCTTTGGTCTTGAGGATGAACTGTATTTTTCATGACAATAGCCAGAAAAAAAATCATAGATGATGGTATTGCATGTGACAATGAAAAGTGAACATGTGTGACAATGCAGTGGTTAGAGAGCAAAGGTATACTCAAGAAATGAATGGCACATTAACTGTATGTGGAAAAGTCACCAGCTGCTTCATTCCTACTTTTAATCCAGTGAGGCTGACAAGAACAAAAATAATTGCCAAGTTAAAATGTTTAGTAGTATACATGTACTGAATTATGTCTCTAATTCCAATTCCTTGAGAACAGATTATCCTTACCATATCTTTCACCCTTGCTAGTGGATTACCACTGCTCTGCTAAACTGTTGGGGATTCTGAATGTAACTGATACATTTCAACAGAAACTGCAAAGATAAGGTGCAAAGACACTTTGGTCTAGAGCATATGAAAATGAAGAGACCTGCTTTCTTTTTGTGCTAATCTCATATACACCTTGTATGTAATTTTTTTTTCACTTCTGCTTCCATCCTTTCCTCCCATCTATGAAATCAAATCAGTCACTTTCTGTTCTGTGCAAGCTGCCAAGAGATCTCAAAGTAGAAAATACAGCCTATGAGCTCAGCATTGTCTTATTATATCCCATAGGTCATCAGCAGACACATAGAACTTTTCTTTGGGTGCTACTTTTCCAGTCCCTTCTTTAAACTCCATTTTTTTCTTATAGTCTTTTTTTTTTTTTTTTAATGCAGTTGTTACAGAAACTAGAATAAAAGTGGGGAGGGGATAAAGTAAATATAAATGTTAAAAAGGAGAGGGAAAGACAGAAAGCCTCTTGCTGCTGAAGCACAGATTATAAATTAGTGCTGCTATGCTGCAGAACAGAACAATTTCGTGGAAGATATTTTTTGCCAGAAATAAAAGCCTAGCCAAGCGATATTTTGAAGCATGCCATTACCCTCAGGGTGGAATCTGGCAAAAGAGTCAAGTTGTTTTGCATGTTACCTTTGAAATTTTGTGTTTTTAAATCTTAGCTTGTGCTTTATTGAGATGCAATTCCAAGCACACATAAAGGCAAACTGCTAAAACAGCTATAAATGGTTATTTTATTTACTGTTTGATCACCTCCCCTGCAACCACTGATTTCTTTCTGTAGTTTCTTGCATTGCAAGTGGTTCCCCAAGGACAACAAAGGAAACTGATAAATTCAAAGGCAATAGTGTGAAATGAAATATAAGTTTGGCCTTTTATATGTATGTAGCAGCCAGCTATACAAAATTTATGCTTTAAGCTGTCAATTAAATAAGCAGCATGAACTTTTTCTTATGGACTAAATAACATTCTGATACTGTCCAATGTTTGGTGACAAAGTTCTAATAGGCCACAGTGGTGCAGTAAGGATGACTAACAACTGATTGTGGGTTACTTGATTACCATGTAAGCAATGTAGAATAAGCACCAGATGTGAATGAAACTACCACAAGGGCAATTTGTAAAACTCATGCAAGAAATTAATTTTAGAATTATTTATTAACACTTCAGAAGAGAAAGTAGGATAGGGTTAGTTTTTGCATGTTACTTACTGTCTCCTTGTGCTTCTCTCTGCTCTATTGCATTTCTTTTGTTTCTACCATGCATCAAATTTCTTGTGTAGGTTATTAGGTGATAACAGATTCTCTTTGAATATTTATCTTACCACTGCATATTAATTCAAGCTTGTATCCTTGTGACGAGCATTATCCTAACATGAAATTATTAATGGTTTTTGCCTGAAAGAGATTCATCCTGATATGAAATAGATGTCATTTTTAATTTTAATTAAATGACCTCTTATTTAACAACAATTGAATTGGTGTTGTCTATAAACATCAAGTGTTAGTGGAATCTGTGAAGTCTTAGAAGTTAGCAAAAGAACTATTTTTAAATATCAGATCCCTGAGATGAGAAGATTCAAGATAAGCATATATGAGAATTGGGGATAAATATAATTATAGAAAATTATAACTTACAGAAAATTAAGATATTGATGTTTATAAAAATGAACAAAAACCTACAGTATTTAATTGCCTGAAACATTAATGTAATATGAAATCGTAAGGCATTGTACATGTCCTACCTTACTTATAGTTACATATTCTGATTTTCACCAGCACATTGTACCAGGCTGGTACAAAAATTGGCTGAGGCAAAAAAATTCTGCGACACATAACTCTATAACAAAGGAACACAGTACAATGCAGATGAAAAGAGATGTAAATAACACTCATGAGTAAGATGAAAAAATGCCAAAGTGATCACACTAGTGCAGATAAGTAGGATTTCTGAACGGAAGTCCATCAAGCAATACAGTGATTCTGTATATAACAACACTGATAATAGAGAGGGTAGTTTTTGTAAGAAAGAAGAGGAAGGGCCCTTAATGATTGCTGCATGAACTAATTATCAAATTAGTTCATGTAGTAGAGCTTGTTGCTCTTAATATGTTGAAACAGTGATATAATTTTAAATACACTTACCTTAACAAATTTTCAGTGAATTTAGACATTAGTCATATAATTTAATGATTAAGAAGAAGGTTTAGCAAATGCACAGCTACAGAGTAAGTTTTTTAAGGTGTCATTAATATTGCTTTTTAAACATTTCATTACTTAAACCAGTGCTATGCCTTAGAAAGTGAAAACTGTACCCCCTTGACAACATTACCCTCACTAAATAATATTATTTTCACACATATTAGTCTATAATTATTTTTTAGAAATTTTGGTATTTAATTTTAAAGGTTTTTTCATAAAATCAGGCATTAAAAAACTTACCATTCTTTTAATATGTGGAAGCCCATTATGATACATCCAGCAGACACCTAAGTCAAGTTATTTATGAAATAATGGGCACAGGAGAGTCGCACCAAAATACATATTGCTGGAAGAACTCCAGTTTAGCTTCCAAAAAACCCTAAAAATTATAAAAATTAAAAATAATAGACATCATATCTTATGCAAAAATGGCTTCATTTTTGGAATTTTCTAAATATTTGAGCTCTTTGGCATCTTAACACCTTCAGTGAATGACCACAGGAAATTATATTAGACATTGCACCAACAAGATTATTTTTGTATCCTTGTGTTCTGAAAGATACAAATGCTTTTTAATAATATTTGTGATTTTAAAGTCTTCCATTAGCTTTAGAGAAACAAAATAAAAGTAAGGCATTACTGAAGATTTTCTGCCCTTCTCCTCTTCCTGTGGACATATTTCAAAGTGTGTTTTTTTGAAATGGGTAGAATTTACAGTTTTACTGAGAAGTACTGAGTCCTGCTTTGGTTAGCATTTATGGAAATAATTTCTGAATGTGATAGCTTTTCCTCTTCAGGAAATCTCAACCTGGATAATCAAAAACTGATTGTATGCCACGGCACTGAAAAATGACTGGTGAAGCACTTTTGCACAGTCCTTGTCCATTCTTCAGAGTGAGTCACAGAGTAACTCAGACTTTCACAGTCTAGTGCCATCATCCTTTGACTAAAATAGGCTTTTTCACCCTACCATGATGTACTCAGTATCTACTCTTTTTTTCATCCAGTCTCCAAGATGAACTCAACATTAGATATTGTTAAAAATAAGTAGCTCTAAAGCCTGGGGAGAAGGTAAAGGAATAGGGCTATCATTTCTCTGCATCAGTGTTTATACTAAAGATTTCCCTTTGCCTTTCCAGCTTAAAAAAGTAAATTTTATGGGTTTAACCAAAGCCTCACCTAATGTTTAAGAAGAAGAGAGTGCTAAGTAATTTGCAACAACAAAAATATATTCCTATTGAACCTTGAAATGAGCCTTCTTACTGAAGTGTCTCTATACCTGAAAAGAAGCTCCAATAGTTAACACATCACTACCTAGTGTATATGATACGTAAACCAAAAAAATCCTTGAATAAGAAATCCTGCAAGAAAACTAGATTAAATGGATTTTCAAAATGAGATTGTAAAGCTGATCTTAATTTTATTATCTCACTGAAGTTATCATTGTGTTGTGGGCTTTTAAGATGCTATACTGCATATTATATACATGTCATTCTTTATCATAGGGAAAGCCATAAGGGTATTAGGATTAGCTCAATTTGCTAATTTCATCCACCTTCAAAAATATGCAGTTATGAGTTCATATAATTTATAAATACATTTAATTTCAAATAATCAAAAGTTTTAAGTAGAGTAACCTGGTTCTGGAACATATTTCTAGTAGTATTAGTGGAGCAAAACACTAGCTAAGATGGAAATAGATAAGTTAAAGGAAGGGATTAGATGATGTGGTTCCCTATGATAGCAGGGTCCTGGACTTGATAACCCAAGATCGTTTCTAGTCCTATCTCCTGTAGAAAAAGAAAGATACTAATCTGGTGGATTAGTGAAGCAACCTTACCTTAGCAAAAGAGTACAAGATAGATTGTATCACAAAGTCATAGCAGGTATGGTACAGAATGCCTGATCGAAAAGAGGCACGTAAGCCAGAGTACAGAGGAAGATCTCTCATCTTTTACCAGTACAACATTCCCCATGTCCCTAAATGTTTTGCTGATCCTTTCCTTCCCTACCTAAATTGAAGAAAGAAGCATCTAATCAGATTTTTTTCTCAGTAAAATCTTAATTTGGAACTAAGCACTAACCCCAGTGTTCATAAAGACACTTATGCCTATCCACAATTGACTCAAAAAATTTCTGTTAGATTGACTTATTTCATGTTTCTTTTCCACTGATCTGCTTAAATTCTGCAAAGCAAGAACATCTGTTTACACAGCTGGGTAGGAAAAGAGAAGTCACACGTAACACTGTCTCAGCTGTCCTGTGCAAACCCTTTCAGCTTTCTAGTGGACTATTGCACAAAGGAATTGATGACTGGATTTGGTACCACTTCTGTGATAAAGACTAGATACTGAAAATAATACAGCACTTCACTGTGGGTGGCATATTTTGATAAAAACATCAGCTGCCTTTTTGTCTAATCTCAGAAGAAAAATTGGAAATTTTCTTCAAAAATCACCTATTTAATTTTAATAGGCCGTTAGACTCTCTGTAGTTTTTTTACTGATCATAGGCAGAGATGAAGTTATCAAGAGAGATAGCTGACATGAAGGGTTTTTAAAATCAATTTGAAAATTCTTTGTTCATACCTCAAATTCTTTTCCGCCCCTCTAATTTCCTTTCCTCTTTTCATTCGAGCAAACACTCCATTTCATAAAAGTCAGCCTTTTTCTTGTGATAGTTTCCTTAACTTTCTCAGTTGTGCTGTGATTGTTAGGGGTAGGATGTTTGGACCATTTTGCTTTCTTCTTGAATTGTAGGACAAATTTTCTTGGGCTTTGATTTAAAACAACAACAACAACAACAAAAAACCACAACAACAAAAAAACCCACACAAAACAAAACAAAAAAACCACACACACACAAAAAACCACCACAAACAAACAAACAAACAAACCAACAAACCAAAAAATCAAAAACACTTTAGAGTCTTAAATCTGTTGGTAAACCTCATTCTTTTTGGACTGTTCTTGTTTATATTCTGTCTCCCTCTTTATGTATTTGCCTCTCATGAATTTGAACATTCACATGCTAGATATACTTGCAGTAAGTGCTACTGCAGTAGCATTTTTTATATCCTTTATGTTTCTGTCCCCAGAGGTGGAACACAAGCAGTTGTGTCACTTTGAGCCAGTGTACTTTTGTACATCTTAGCTTTCTCCCAGTTTCTCCCTTCTTATTCTAAATGTTAGTCTACAACACTTTTAATTTTTATTACCTGACTCCATTATGATTAAGTTTCAGGCTATGCTGTCTGTGCAATTTTCTTCTTCAGAGAAATGCCCTAGTTCCTAACATAACTATATCCCTTCTATATACACCATTGTTTCATTTACACATTTGGGTTTCAAATCTCTACCTACTCCTCAGGTCTTGAGTAAAGTGCTGACAGGATTTTAAGAATGCTATTTTTGAGGTGTAAATTCTCTGCCTGAGAGAATTTATCTTCCAAAAGCTAAGGCTCACAAAAGAACTTAATTTTTCCATGCTTAATTATTCCTTTATCCCAAATTTATTCTGCAAGTAAAGACAGCAGTTGTCTGCATCAACAATTTACAGGTTAGTGGAATAAATTCTGTGATGGTGAACACTTTGTGCAGGAATCATGAATCAAAGAAAAGGTAACAAGTAATAAACCACACAGTGAGTCCTAGATAACTCAGATATTCAGTTCATGTTAAAATTGGCCATTCATTGTTATTTTCTTTGGACCAAGAGCTCTTTGGACTAAGAGCTAAGAGCTATTGAGGTAGAGATGTCCTTGTTATTTGACATCATATGGGCCTTATAATCTAAAATGCTAAACTGTCTGATCATAAAGGTCACTTCTGACAAAGAGCTACAGTTCTAGGAATTACTGTAGGTGATGACAACATGTAGCAATTGCTCTTCCAGATCATGCAGAACCAATAAACCTAAAGTTAGGAGGTCTGATACTGTGTTAAAAGTGTAAGTAATCCACCAGAGGATAAAATCTGGATTTAAATGAGCAAAAATTTGTTGGAAGCAACTATAAATCTGCCATCTTTTAAACTCATTCTTCCTCCTCCACTTTCTCTCTTTGCACAACATATACCAGATGGAAAGTAGAAAAACTGTGTAAAGGGGCTGCATTTGTTTGGAGGAAAGAATGAGCTTATTAGGAAAGACTTAAACTTTATAGGTACTCAGGAAAAAAAAAAAATTGATGGTACAAAATCTGAAAAAAAAGTTCATAGAAATGAGTTAAGGAGGGTGCAATTGTCTGTTTATATACTCTGGAAATTAGGTCAATTGTGTGGACAGTTAAAGGAGAAGCAGGAAAATGAGATCAAACTGCATAGGTGTACATTACAGAAATGTTCAATACATTTTTCCTTGTTTAATCAGTCTTGACAATATTGACATTTACCATCCAGTTAAGGTCAATGGTCTTCAAACACCTGAAAACAGATTTTATATAAACTCAACAGTTTTAGAACATAAGTGAACAGGTATTAACTTCAGCAGTTTTAGAACACGCTGTTTCTTTATTATTTCTTTTTCACTCTGTAGTGGTTTCACGTTTGCTTGTATCTGTTGGCCAGATTTAGTATAGTGGTTTAAGTGTCTTTTCTGCTGTGAAATAGGATTAAGAGAAAAAGGCAAAAGGGGCCCAACTTTAAGGTAAACAGATAAATTTATTAACACCCACTAAAAAGAATAAAATAAGAATCAAAATGAAACTTTCAAAATGCTCTTCCTCCCACCACAGTGTTCACTTTTCCACAAACAACATAAAGAGACAAAACCTGTGATTTTCAGTCAGTTACACCATTTAAAAATAATCTTTCAATCCATTCTTTAGGGAGAGGAGTCTCTCAGTTTACCATGGAATTTCCCCCACTGACAACCTAGAGCAGCTCTCTTGTGGGTTTTAACTGTCACAAAAACAACCATCCAGAGAAAACCTACTTCTGTGAAATCTCCTCCCATCAGCAGTTTTCCCAACACTGCATATAGGTCATGTCTGCTTATTTAGGGTGCCATTTAAGGATACCTCTTCCAGTATAAAACAAAGATTCTCTTCTTCCATCTCAAAACTAGAGATCTCCTTTTTCCCTAGGAGTAAAGGGCTTTGTATCACTTTTCTTCCTCCATTCAAAATTCTACATTAAATCTCAGTTATATCAGTCCACAAGCTAGAACCATGCATCCCTCCAAACAGCATTCATATGTTACAGGAAATAGTCTATTCTCCATGGTTTCATCAGAGAAGTCCAGCCAACAAGGCAACTCCTCCATCCTTCCTCCAATTAGTCTTTCACTCTCTCCCCATCTGACTTCTGTCTCATGCCGTGTCTTCTCTGCATTCACTCTGTCCTTTTCTTTTTACTCAAAGGGAGGATCAGAGTTTTAGAAAGTCCCATTTGTACCAGGAAAGAGTTAACATTCTTGCCCAGGCCTGCAGCTCTCTGCTAGGCAGCAGCCTCTAGGATTTTCAAAAGCCGCAGGGATGGGTGAAGAGAACTTCACCATGAGGGATCCCAGTGCAGCCCGGGCGGTGGATGCCTCCTGCCCCCCCTGCCTCAGTGACCATCGGGTGGGCCTGACCCAACCGGGCCCATAGCTGTTATCAGGGGGCCAGCAGACATCTCCCCCAGCTCAGCTGGCTCGGGGTAGGCCTTAAAATTAACTGATGTTAATCTGCAGCCTCCCCCTTCCCTGCCAGGAGCCGACGGGGCCTGGCCAGGCCAGGGACAGCTCCCCCGCCCAGGAAGGGGGAGCAGCAGGGCCTGGCTGGCCTGGGCCACTCCACAGAGCGACCTCAGCTCGGGGTTACCTGCTGGCAAGCCGGAAGGAAAAAGGGCCAGCTTGGCCACAATCAGGATTTATATGGGTGTTTTCCAAAGGTGCATTCAGCATCCTCATTGGTCAAACAATATGTCAGTATCTAAATGTGGCCTCTGATAGGTGCCTGTCCCTTCCAAAACAATTCCAAGGTTCTGACAGGGCACTATGTCATATTCCTCTTTAACTAAAAACCAAACTGTGTTAACTCGTGAGATACTCATCATGCATTGCTACTGTTTTTTTCTAAGTTTGAAAAGAAAGCAATGGAAAAAAGTAATATGTCTTCCCAGCTTTAAATAAAGACGATTTACACTATAAAAGCAGTAAATCAGTCAGTATTGGGTATTAGCATATTAGTATTGGACATATCAAGTCCACTCAAACAGAATTCTAGGCAGAAACTTTTGTTTCCTTGAGTGTAACGGATGTGATTTTATACCCAATACACACTAGCCCCATATTGATAAAACTACTTTCTGAAGCCAAACTTAGGATTCAAATGGCTTGTGCTACCACAAGCTACAAATAAAAACGTGAGATTAAAAACCATTTTGACTCAAAAGTGTGCTTTGACTCATTCTGTATTCTTTGTTGCATTTCTCCATAGATGTAGTTTCCCTGATAGCTTCTTACTGCATTTTCGGTCTTTCACATGTCTTAGCAGAGTAGTTTTCCATAAAGCTCCAGGCTACTATGAGTTCTTTCAGCTGTTATTTAAACACAGTGGAATGAATCCCTAACATAATCACATCTGACACCCACCACATTGGTGTTTGGTTGTATGTCTGGGCTCTGTAGCTTCAGTAGCTAATTTATATAATGAGGTAGAGAATTCCCCTTGCCCTCTAAATGTAAGACACGTGCAAGTTTTCATGAGCACAAAGTAAGAAGCAGCTACATATAGCTGGTAAGCTGGGGCTTCCTGAAACAAAATTGCTTCAATTTTGTGTGTTAATTATTCAATATTTATAAGTATTTGCTGTGACAGATGGGAGAATGTGTCTGTGTCAACCTGGTTTTGACACATTTTTCTTTTTGAATGTGCTTCTGCAATTGCCTTCAGAGATTATGTATTCTATTTGATACTGGAGACTGTTTATATTATGTTTAGTTAGGTCAGAGAACAGTGTTCATTTAGGGTGTGGTGTCTGTGTCCTTATTGTCAACAAAATACAAATTTATCACACCTTTCAAGAGTCATTAAGGAATTCTTCCCAAATGAGAGATGTAGCTGGGTTTTTTTTCAGAAATTCTCTTTTGCATAACTCTCAACTCTTTTGGTCAGGCAAGATTATGATCTCACTGATTTTCTCCTGTCCAGCAATATAATTTCTTCATCTGTCTTTTATTAAGACCTCTATAAAATGAGAGATTAAATCCTGGTTTGTTTTGCTTACAACTGGTCTTTTTATTTTTTAAATAATATTGTGGTGGTTTGACCTTGGCTGGATGCCAGGTGCCAATGAAAGCTGCTCTGTCCCTCCTCACTCTTCTGGACAAGAGGGACAGAAAACAATATGATAAAAGGTTCATGGATTGAGATAAGGACATGAAGAGATCACTCACTGATTACCATCACAGCCAAACCAGACTCCACTTGGAGAAATTAATTGAACTTTTTGCAAATTGTATCATAGAGTAGGATAATCAGAAGTTGAACCAAATCTTAAACACACCTTCCCTCTCCTAGTCCTTACTGGGCATAATATTACTCTTGACTATCTAACTCCATCCCCAAGAAGTGAAGCAAGGACAAGGAATAGGCATTGCAGTCAGTTCATCACATTGTTTCTGCCTCTGCTTCCTCCTCAGAGCAAGGATGCTTTCCACTTCTCCAGGATCCCTGCAAAAGGAGACAGTCCTCCACAAACTTCTCCAGTATGAATCCCTGCTATGGGCTACAGTTCTTCATTAACTTTCCTGAGTGACTCTTCCACAGGCTGCACTCCTTCAAAAAAAGCCTGTTCCAGTGTGAGTTCCTTGTGGTATCAAAAGTCCTGCCAGCAAATCTGCTCCAGCATAGGCTCCTCTCTCTCATGGATCCACAAGTCCTCTCAGGACCCTGCTCTAGTGCTGGCCTCCCATGGAGTCAACAGCCTCCTTTGGGAAATTCCACCTGCTCTGACATGGGGTTCTCCACATGCTGCAGTTAGATCTCTGCTTCCCTATTGGGCTGCAGGGGCACAATCTTACTCACTATGGGGTGCATCATGGGCTGCAGTTGATGGACTCAGACTTGACCAGAGATGGATTCATCTTAGAGCCAGCTGTCATTGGCTCTGTCAGACATGGAGAGCTTCCGCTAGTTTCTCAGAGAAACCATACCTGTCCACCCACCACCAGCTCTCATTATCCAAACCTTGCCACACAAACCCAAATAAGAATATGTTTCTATTTTTCAAAATGTACATGGTCAAAATATGTCTTTGTAGACACTGAGGTTGTGTTAGGATAGTAAAATTCCCACTTCCTTCCCTGATAAACTGTCTTGGGCAACAATATATCTGAGAAACAGCCAAAAACAAGCTGAGAGCCCATAAGAACCTCGTGAAGTTCATCAAGTCCAAATGCAAGGTCCTGCACCAGGGCTGGGGCAATCCCAGAATCTGGGACATGAACACTTGAGAGCAGTTCTGTGGAGAAGGATTTGCAGGTTCTCACAGACAAAAAACCAGACATGAGCCAACAATGTGCACTCACTGCCCAATAGACCAACTGCATCCCGGGCTGCAGCAAAAGAAGCAAGGCCAGTAGGCTGAGGAAGGTGATTCTCTTCCTCTCCCCTGTCCTTCTGAGACACCACTAAGGGTGTTGTGTCCGGGTCTGGAGTCCTCAGTACAAGAAATGTGGATCTGTTGAACCAAGTCCAAAGGGCCAATAAGATGATCTGATGACTGGAACACCTCTCCTATGAAGACAGGTGGAGAGAACTGAGGTATTTGAGCATGGAGAAGAGAAGGCTCTGGGGAGACCTCATTACAGCCTTCCAGTACTTAGAGCTTATGAAAAGGAGGAGTGACTTCAAGAATGTGTAGTGATACAACAAGGGGGAAAGGCTTTAAACTGATGGGTTTAAAATGGTTATTAGGAAGCAGTTCTTTACTGTGAGGGTGATGAGGCACTGAAACAGGTTACCCAGAAGAGTTGGGTCTACTGTCCCTGGAAGTGTTCAAGGCTAGGTTGGATGGAGCCCTGAGCAGCATGTTCTAGTGGGATGAATCATGGCTATGACAAGGTGTTGAAATTTTAAGGTCACTTCCACCCCAAGCCTTTCTATTATCTTATGATAATATTGTTTTTAAGCCCATATTGCTCTCAAATATTTTGATTGCTGACCTGTAAAAGTTTACTTGTAGCAGCACAACACTAAATTTTTGTTCTTCATTACTTGTGAAAACCCTCTTACTTTTGACAGGTCTACTCAGCCCTTTAATGTTTACAGAAATCATTATTGTTGGCTGACACATATCAACACAGGTTTTCAGACTTTAGGTACATAATTCTATATACGTCACCAGAAGCCTTGCTGATATTTTTTATTAACTGTGAACATCTTTGATGACATAAACAAAAATATTGATTACAATGACCCTTATTTCTTTCATGAAAATGTCCAGATTATTTTTGGTGTTTCTTAAGATGTCAGAAAAAAAAAAAAAAAAAATCAACCTTATGTTTTGTTTTGTGGGTTTCTAGACCCAAAATATTTTCATGATCTTTAAAACTTTCATTTTCTGAAGTCTGGGGGTTTTTTTGTGTTCCACTTGCCTAATTTACCTTAATCCCTTCAATAAATCTTGTGCTCTTGCTTGAACACCAAACTCCCATTTAAGGGTGCCCATTTGGGGCACTCTCAACTGCAGCTTTCAGGGATGTGCTGGCAATAAAACTTTTTCAGCAGAGACAGGTAACTGAGAGAGCTGCTCAGAACTATACATCAGCAGCCTACCATCAAATTTTCAGGTCTTTACACAGTATCACAGTATCATTTCTCTCTCTCTCTTATTTTTTTTTTTTTTTTTAATCTCAAATCATGTTATTTCTTCCTCACTATAATTCCTGGTATTTTTGTTCCTCTCAGGTTTTTTCCCCCATCTTTCCCAGCCCAAATTTTTCCTTATTATATAGTTTAACATAAACTAAAGAAACACTTTCAAAGTTGAAAGCATTGAATAAACATGTGAAAAAAATATTTCACAAAGAGGCACATATAGTTCCAGTTTATTGTATTAAAGTATACATAACTTTACTTTTGACTTATTCAGTAAATTATTAGGAGATGCTTCACACAGATGAATCTGTGTGGGTCTCAATTTACCTAATTTTCTCTTTCTAAGAGCTGACCATACCATCTAATTTACCTATTGAGACTTTTCTATAGTATGTGGAGAGAGCCCAGTACCTCCAGGGAATGATTCATTTCAATAAATGTAGATGTCTAAGGCAGATAGAACAATTCTTTCAATCTACCTTGGATTTAAACACTAATAAGCTTTAAAATTTTCCCAAGAGTTGTGCTATTTTGATCTGTAAAAATGCTGTCCAAATAATGTGGACCAATGCCATAATGTCACTTTCTTATTTATTATTTCTTTGCTGACTCTAGATCTTACTATTATACAAAGTTTATCCTAAGGGCTTGTTCTATATCATGAGAATTCAGAGTTTCAGATTTTCAATTAAAAGAACCAGCCTGTTGTTTATAGAGTATGAGTCTTCTGAGCTTTAAAATTTTTTTTTGATAGGAACTTGATGAAATGTTCTTTTCAGAAATCCACAGGTGAACCATTTTATCTAGGACCAGAGAAAAAGTTTTATTCCATGTTCTCTCTCTCTCTTATTTTTAACATTTTTTTTGCAGTGCCCTAAAAATGTTACTAAAAAGACAATTAATGTGAAAAATGAATGCTTTATACTGTAAGAAGTGAGAACCTTTTTAGATATCAACCTCATTAAATTCTCATTATTTACAGATGAAATGGTTTGAATTATCTTTGTAAAATTTTTTCCTGATTTCCTGTTTCTTACATTATTCTTATTAGCAACATTTTTGTCAGTTTAAGTGCTTAAATTTATATTGAGTATTTAATTATTTTGACAGCTGATAACAATATGTTAAATAGGAAGTAAGTTGAATTATTTGAATAATTACCTGAATTGCATCAGGAAAAGAGTTAAACAAAACCCTTTAAAAGACACTACGTCAGTAGAATTCCAAAGAGATAAATATATTGGTTTTCAATCCAGTCACAACAGAATTAAAGTCTGATCCAAAGCCACTGAAATCAATAGGAGCATTTCCACTGAGCTGGCCTTGGATCAAGCTCCTGATGCAGAAAGCAAAAAATCGAAGCTCCTTTATCTGTATTCATTGCACATGCAAAAATAAAGGAGCTTCATCCTGTACTCAAGTGAAGACAAAGAATCTTGATCCTGAATCTTGATCCTGTAACTTCTGTTCACACAGAACCTTGTTCAATAAAGACCTGTTAGATATAAAAAGTTTGAAAATAAAGTTTTATTCCTAACAGTTCAGAAATAAATTTTCTTAACATACCTTTAAACCATTTTCCATTATTGAACAGAATGAAAACTCACTCAATTCAGACTCTACTTTATTCCTTTTCAATGTATATGTTGTGCACTGCTAAACATCAAGGAAGCCACCAAGTTACAAAAATAAAATAAGACTAAATTGCACACATAGAAAATACAATACATCTGAGATATTAAAAAATATATAATTTTTTTAATTATGTAAAAAAATGTAATCCATGATTGCAATATGGAAACAAAGAAACTACAGAGGCCTCAGGGCCAGGGACAATTTAGGAAAGCACAATGTCATTGGTGAAATGTTTGGATACTGAAGATGGCATTTATGCATCTTAGAGGAATAGGATCCTCCTTCCCACTATATTTAACTCTATTTATATTTCCACAGATTCCTAAGGTTAATTGTTGAGTCTTTTGGCAGTTCTAACAACAAATGTTGTCTTTCTTCCTTAGTATTATATACCTCATGATATGTAAACCCAAATTCTTCACTAATAGTAAATTCTTTAAACATTTAATTTTTGGTGAGTAGTATGTCACTTCTAATAGGCTTAATTCTAAAACTTCCCCTGGATTTTTTTCTTAATTATTTGTTGTTCCTATGATAAAACATTTAAATCTCACTCTATTGTGTATCCTGACACAAAAATCACAAAAGGATACTGGGTTAGAAACTATTAATTGTTTGAGTTTTTAATTTCTTTTTTTCATTCTAGAACCCATTTTATATTCCAAGCCCATAAAAACTATATTGTACAGTCATAAATAACATTTCTTCACATGATTCAGAGAGATCCTATACAGTGTTTTCAAACTGGATTGCAGGCTGGTGGGGGTAAATTCCCTAGTTTTCCTCTTTAGTCTGTGAGACAGTGCCTTTTGTAGCATTTTAAGACCTGCTTAAGCCAGTGAGCCTAAGCCTATTCTGCCTCACAAATTCTCCAAAGAAATTTCCTCTTGATGAATTAAGAGTCATTCAGAGCAAATCCTACTCTTTCTTCCTTTCTCAGTTTAGTAAAAAAGTTTGAGGGTGTACTACAGATTGCAGGGAGAATTTCCAAGGCAGTAAGTGTAGAGAATTGTATAACAAAGGTATCATTGGTCTAGAGACTGATGGTTCATTTTACAGCTGACATACCAATTTTTAAGTCTATTACAATAATACAGAATAAAGAATAATACATGTGTGACCATGTGTGACACTTGAGTGATGAACATTCATTGACATGCATGTGAAAAAATATATGTATGTAGGTGGGAAATTAACCAGATTTAAAAAATATTGTTATGATTCTTGGTGATTCATATCTTAGTATATAATGGGAAATAAATGTGTGATTAGCAGGCAATAATAAAACCTTTGATCCCTTTTTGTTTCACCACAGTCCTATAATGACTAGGTATTTGTACTATTTTTCATTTCTCTATAAACTTCTTATAATCTAAAATGCACTCTGACTATAATACTGAGAAATAAAATATAAAATGCCATGTTAGCCTTCTTTTTTGAGACAATTTTTAATATACAAATCTGTAACAATTAATGGGCTCAAAAATCTTTACTTTTTTCTTTTATTGTTTTCCAAGTAAGCCCTATGTTTTGATATTTAGTCCAGGGGTCACACTGATACTCAGAAAAAACTCAAAGTCCTTTCTAAATTTCTTATGTTGCAGGAATCCTTAGAGTCAATTACAGCTCTATGTACTGTCCACCCACTTCCATTTATAATTAGTCTTTATGCATTTAATGCATGTTTGTTTCAGTGGTTGTCTATTGTCAAATAAAACATACAGGTACATAGCTTTATAGACTCTAATGCCTCGAATAAAAATAAAAATATAGATGTAATGTGTAGTGTCCCATGTCAACTAAAAAGCAGTAAAGAGCTTTATAAGTTCTAAAATCTAAAACTGCATATATGACTTATAGAAAATATTTTGAATATGCACTACTTGTCATGTCTTCGTATGACATTTTCTATTAAAGATGACACATTCATTATTTTTTATTTTAACTGAGTAGTGATCTTCAGTTCAAGTACCCTGTCTCTGATTATAATGGATGGTCTTACTTTAAATGAAAATTTGCTCCTGTCATACAGAAATCTACTATTATTACATTCTATTGAAATAATGTATTAATATCAAGAATATTAAATGAAAACACAGTGAGTATGGCAAACCTCTTTTATTATGCTAGTTTAAGAGGGTATTTTTCAGGTATTTTGAAGTGTCAATAGCTATGCTGGAAAATAGTTGGCTGCTCAAAGCTTCCGAAGTAAAAAGATAAGAAATTGTTTTATATCTATGTAAAGGTTTCACTAAGCCTTCTTTCAGTCTTTTTTTTTTTTTTTTTTTTTTTTTTTTGGCTATTGACTTCTTAGAAAGGAAAATTAGACACTACCTAAAACTCGGCACAGATGTACAATACAATACTTTTATAATCAATTTTCTATGTATTATATTAGACAAACCATACTGTACAAATTCATTGGTTTTGTATTATAGGTCTCCTACTGGAAAAAATTCTGCATAAGTCCAGCCTCCTGCTCAGTTGTATTGTGAGGCTGCTACCAGTCCCTCTCAAGCCACCTCCTTTCCTGCTAAGCAACCCCAGTTCCCTCTGCTGCTCCTCACAGGCTGTGCGCTCCATAACCCAATCATCTTGGTGGTTCTCTGGAGTTTATCAGTATTTTTCCCGTAAATTGTACTCAAGTTTTCCTGTGAATTAAGACCCAAACTGCACTAAGTGTGGGCTAAGAAGTGTCATGTATAGGGGGATATTACCTTTGCCCAAAATATTGGCTCTACTGCAGTGAATACAGCCCCAGATACTGATAACCTTTACTGCCAGGAAATTATGTTGGTTCATGTTCAGGTCACTTTTTTCCTAAGGGCGGCAAGGTCTTTGCCACAGAGTTGTGCCCCAGCTAATCAGTCTCCTGCCTGCATTGTCTCAAGAGGGTCTCACTTTCCAGGTGCAGGACTTTGCATCTGCCTATGCTAAATTTCATGAAGTTATCCTGTAAGTCCATTCCTCCAGCCTTTTGAGGTCCTCTGAAGAGAAGCCCTGCCCTGGTCCACTTCCCACCCCCACCCCTCTCAAGTTTTGTGTCACTTGCAAAATTAAAGCATTCAATTTGACAATACTCCAAGTGTTGATATATTTGAATTTAATCCAAATAAGATGTTTCATTCCTCTCTTAAATAGGCATGTCTATTGTAGATAGACAAAATAGTCAATTTTTTAATTCCTTTTTTTAAAAAAATATATATATATAAACAAGTCATATTGTGGATGCATTAGCCTATCCCAAGAATGTTCCATAAGCTGTTCTTTTGTTCATGATGCTTCTTCAAATATGGTTGTCAGACTACAAAAGCTACAAATGTAATTTGGTTTCCTCACATTTCTACAAGGAATGGAGACACACTTCATGGTTGTTGAACTAAAATATTGTAGAAAAGTTTTCTTTTGATTACAAACAGGCAAGGAAAAAGAAAATCTGTTAATATTTTTATTTAACAACTATATTATTCAGCAGAATCCAATGACTCCAGAAGTGGCTCATATAGGAATCTAGTCTGAAATGAAAGCTCATGGGAGCCTGAGAAGAACTCTGGTTTTCTCTGTTTTAAAAGAAATATTTTTTTATGCTAATTTCCAAATATTGGCAAAACAGCAGACTTGAAAAATGAGAAAACTGAACATAAAAATTTTAAGATTAGTGTTCAGACTAAATTTCTATGCTGTCTCTACTGAATTGTGCCAGGGAAATGAGCTGACTTAAATATCATTTCAATTAACGTAAATTAGAAGTTACTCTACAGAAATCTAGTTATGACATTGTTCAGAAAATAAATGTTCATGAATCTAATTTCTCACAGACATAAACAGTTGCATCTAAATGGTCATGCTCAGAATTCAGTGTAAAACAAAACTACCTAAAAATATTCAGCAGTAATAACAAACAGAAAAGCTTCTTGAAATTAGTAAATTTTATAAATATTTCATATATATCAAACCTATCATGTTGATTTCAAGGAAAAGAGAGAAGTGTAACAAATTATCTCAAAACAAGATCATAACAAGTGACAAATTGGCAGATCTTGGTATCAAGTTAAAAAATAGAGGAGGACAAAAATCTAATGGTACAGCCACTGCTATACAGAAAATATTTATTGTCCCTGAATATACCTACATGGAAACCCTTTATCTACACAGTTCCCTGAAGGATTAAGAAACTGAGGAAGTAAAAAAACTACAAATAAATGTTTTGTCTTCAAGCAGTGAATTTGAAAATTCCAGGATGACTGAGGTAAATTTAAAAAAATAACCTAATTAAATGTCTCAATTATTTTTTTAGGAAAAGAAATAGGATTTGGGGGATATTTTCTGTAGGTATAAAAATTATTCTTCTGTTTTTATTGGGAGTGAGAGGAGAGAGGAACTAGTGACAGTAGTTTATATTTTTTAAAAGGGAATTTTCTATGCCCTGTAATAGTCAGGAAATACAAAGCATCTGCACTCACTACATGCTGTATTTTTCATTCTTGTCTTAACTTGGTCTCATGTTTTATCAAGAACAAAAGAAAACAAGAATTAGAGTAGATCATCAGCTCTCCTGAATTAGGAAACATACCAGATCGAGGAATCTGGTATCCTTAGAAGACTTCTAACTGAGACACCAAATAAAATCAAACAGAAGTTTTAAATTCAGTTATCCTCATTCTTTCCCATTCCTTAGACCCACTCCACTTTAAAGATTTAAATTATCTTAATCATTCTTCCAATGTCTCCTATTATCTCACTGAGAAGTAAAACCCTTTTTTTCTTCCTTTTCCTTTTTCCTTTTTTAAACAAACTTTATCCAATGTCACAGTAAAATTCCGGTTGGGTAGAGGCCAACAGCCTAGTTTGGATGTCTTGAAAGTATCCTCTTTTTTTCTTTTTTTCTTTTTTTTTTTTTTTTTTT
>VWYO01002412.1:32393-48809 GCA_013400275.1 Rhadina sibilatrix | reverse complement strand
AAACACCTTTTTTTGTGTTTTTAAAAGTTTTTTTTTTTTTTTTTTTTTTTTTTTTTTTTTTTTTTTTTTTTTTTTTTTTTTTTTGTGTGTGTGTGTGTTTCTGTAATCCTTGGACCATAACTCAATTTTAATTATCAGAGAAGTATTTGTGATTAATTTAAAAATATTTGTTTTCTGGCATATATTCAGCTTTATCCTAAATTAGGATCTGCTGACATTTCATATATAGTGCCATATCCATCAACCTGCAGATCTTTTTAAGCTTGAATACTTACCTTTTTTTTTTTTTTTTTTTTCCTTTGGCTGCTAATTGAAGTCCCTGTCTGTTGAGAAATCTATTTCTTACATACATCATCAGGGAAAAGGAAATTTTCCTGGAGCCTCACTATGGAGCCTCACTAGTGACGAAAGTTTTTGGGCTACAAATACTCGGATTTCAAAGTTATGGAGAGAGGCTGAATTTCTTAAGAAAGGTTGTAAAGCACTCATGCTATGGGTATTAATGTTTAACAATAAATCCTAGAGGCAATGCCATACCTGAGTTTCAGGTGAACAGGATGATATGGACTAATATTAATAACAATAGAATTACGTTACTCAGATCATTTAATCTACAGTAAGTTCTCTCTTGTTCTAAATTTTGATCTTCCATGTTAACAATTTTATCGCTGAAATGTACAGTGCTAGATAATTCTCCAAAGTAAGAGGTGAAAGATGTCTTTTACTCATACAGATGGTTTAATTCCAAATTTAACAGAACGCTAAATTAAGCAAAGAATCAAAAGACAGGGGCAAAGTATTGTTTTACCCTAAGTTGGGAAGATGATTCTTTAATTATGTGTGTCTCATTCTTAATATTTTACACTTAGCTACTTTTTAGCTTTTTCAATACATAACTCTTTGGGGAAAAGGGATATCTTGAATTTAAAAAATAGACAGGATTTTTTTACCCTTGGTGAAAAAAGTACTCTTTGAATTTTGAGTACAAAAGGAAAGGTCAGCTAATTTGACATAAAACAAATTACCTCCAGTATCAGCTTGAAGGAAATTATAGCAGTATTTTGGTCAGTACAAATAAATATATTATTCCCTAAGCTCCTCTGCTGTGCATTACTGATTTACGACATCAAACGTTTTCTGAGGTTGATAATGAACTATATTAGAAGAAAGGTAGGAACTGAGAGTAGCTCTGCAAAATTTCTCCCACAAACCTTTCCTTAGACATTCCCTTGAGGATAGGAAAATTAAATCACCCAGAAAGTAAACCCTGGATAATGTACAATAATAAATGATGGCATCATTTGGAAAGTACATGAAGCACTAAACTCCCAGTTTCTTCACTGTATGAGTCTGACAATGAATGCAGCCATTCTGTATTTTTCCCAGCAGAGATAAACTAGTTGACCTAAACCCAGCCAGAGTAGTTCCTACACCAACAATTTTGCATTATGGGGATAGCATTGACCATTGCAGCTCATGAAATGAAGGTAAATTCTCTTTGTTTAGAAATCTCTCAGCTTGGTCACAGCCCTTTTAATCACATTTCAAGTTAAAGTTTACATTCTTTACTGCAATGCAGTGTAGAGGTAGATAGCCTTGTCACTGAAAATGTGGCAGCCTGAGTGTTGCAGCAGTTTAGTTGCTGTATTCTCCACAGCATTTAATTGACAATTCTGAAAAGCAAAATGGCTCATCCAAAGTCTCGGCCCAGTTGCACTGCTCCTGACCCTTAGAGTCTGTTGTTCTGGATCAAGTCAGAATTTCTCCTCCAGATCTCTGCATTCAGGAGAGACACACTCTCCTGAATGTGTTCACAGGTTCTGCGGTGTTCTGAAAATCTACTCCCTATTATTTCTCAGTATATTAGTTAGTAGTCAGAACATTTAAGAATGAGAAATAATCTCATGTGTGTGTGCCATTTTGGATTAAAAAAAAAAAAAAAAGAAAAAGGGAGTAAGACAAAAATAAAAAGCCTCTAAAAACATGTAAACTGTATGGATAACTGTTAACTGCCTTTTGGAATTCTTATTTGGAATTCTTAATTTCTGCATCTTATGCATTATCACTCAGAACATTTTTCCAGTTCATGAAGTGCTGACACATAATTCATCTGCTGTGTGTATTAAACTTTAATGTCAAACAAACTTACCTAAGCAAATGACAAAATGGAGTGAAGCAACGACACCTTATCTTAAAGGAATGGAGATTACTTGGAGTATTCTCTTTACTTTGCTTATCCGGTTTCCTTATCAGAACACATTTACTTAAATCATCAATAGATAAGATCCTAGATTCTGTTCATTTAATCAAAAAAACGTTTCAGTCTTAGCTGAGAAAGAATAGTATTTATTGAACACACCATCAATACAAGCATTTCTTGGCTGTGATCCAGCTCAACAGGCCTTGGTTGTCTCAACAGATGACATAAACAAATCAAAGCAGAATTAAGTATTCAAAACTATTAGTTTTTTAATGCCTTGTAACTTCAAAGTTCTATTATTTCTTCAATAATATTGTCCCATTTGTTTTTGTAACCTGACCATTCATCTTATCTCATAGCAGTGATCTAAATTTCAAGTATATTTGAGTTATTGTGAGAGTTTGGCCCACTCCTCAGATACAAGTCTGCATTGCCACTTGCCTTTTATGATCTGCTACTGCATTTGAAGTCATCTGCATACGCTAAACAGTGCAGAGTGCTTGTATCTTCAAAGCCAAGAGCAGCTTCTGACTATACCTGTATTTCAAATTTCATCAGGAACTTACTAAGGCAAGAGTGGACAGGAATGGAAAATGCAGGTTCTTACACTTTTTCTCCTTTTTCATGTGTCTTTCTCCATTCATTTACAACAATTGAAGAGAGCTTGTTTTTATGGTAGAAATTATTAAAATTGTTAGAATGTTTTGCAACTGTCAAAAACTGGTTGCCACACTACTTTGCTTTATAAGGAAGGTGCTGCTGACTCAGTCACAGCATGTATTAAGTTTAGATTAACATAAAATAAACCCTATTTATGTTGAATGCTGAAATGGTGCATCATCAGGTATCAGCAACTGGCATATATGTACATGATTTTNNGCTTAGTAATGTAAGTTGAGGGGTAAGTTCCTAATTCATACACAGAAAACAAAAAAGGAAAAAAATTGCTTTCAGAGAGACACTGAATCATATCTATGGTATAACACAATGGCAGTTAAAAAAATCAAAACAAACTTACTTAGCAGCAAGAATAGAAGTTTCACCAAGTAACAAATGTTAGTCCTGCTGTTTAATACTTTCCTGGAAGATACTGAAGTACATTATTGTGTAAAAGTGTGTGTAAAGTGTAAAAAAAAGAAAAGAGGAAGAATCAGAATAGAAAATTCACATAGAAAGTCATACTTTCTTGGTGTGTAAAGAATGTATTTTTGTAGGCCCAACTTTCACATTAAAATATGACTTCATCATAGAGGATTGGGCTTTAACATCCATTTCCCTTTCCTGTCTATATTACTGGATGATATATTCAGGAAGGTATAATATAAGTTAACCATAGTCCTGGATGATTCAGAATGGTAGTAGTCAGCTTCAGTAGTGGTTTCAATAATTTGAAAAGAGACTGAACCTCTTTATCTGAGCTAGATAAAAATACTGCTCCCATTTCTAGTGTACTGACTCAAGTAAAGCCTTATAAAGCATTAAAAGGGAAGGCTTTATAAAGAACATGTTATCCTGACTATCACCTCAGTTAAATCATATTTGTTGAAGGATAAACTTGCTCTGAATACAGAGAGGAAATTTTGGTAAGTGGTGTCAGTATCTTCAGATTCACAGGTTAGTGAAAGTGAAAATGTGTTGGTCATCTTCAGGAATTTAGCAGGTCACAGTTTGATATAAATATACTTAGCAATAAACATATTTTAAAATTCATAGGAAAATCTGGATGAGTTTAATACTTTGTCATAAGATGGCTGTAACTTCTTGTTAAAAAAGACATATAGGCAGAGGGATGCCAAACATCTGATGAAAGCATATGCTGATGCAGACTGTGAAACACTGTTCATAAGGAAGTGTTCTACTGCTGGCATCTAATTTCTGTCCTTTCAAATTATGCATGTAGATCTAATAACTTTCTTAACTGGATCTTGGTTAAGTAGAAGTAAACTACTTAAGGTAACAGTGTGAAAAAACAGCATTTGGTTTGGTCAGGGGAGGAGTCTTCTTGTAACATTCAACTAATCCAAGAACAACCTCATAAGAAAGGAATTTTCATTGCTGATAAAAGAATTACTGTTACCAGTAAGTAAAAGGCATTTTCTATGTGAATCAAACTCTGGTTTAGATTTCATTTTTATCCATTTTAAATATGAAGAGCAGTCATTGCATATGGCTCCTTATACTGAAATTTCATTCCAAGATCAATGCCTCACAGATTCTGACTGATTTTTAGATCCTCAACATGTGTAGCTGTCCCATCATAGACAACTGCAGGCCACACAAAAAAGTCCTATGCAATCTATCCGTTTTTAAAGCTATACTAAGCTCAAAACATTAGCTCCAAACATTTTTTGACTTACAGTTCAGTCTTTTTTTTATCCAATACCTAACTTAAACTAGTTTTTAAAAAAATTTGCATATAAATTTTTACAAAGTGAAAAGGCAAGTATTTACATGAAGGATAGGTGTTGAAATATGAAATCAAACAAACTAAGGCAATTATATAATTATACTCTGCCATTTGGTCAGATGGTTTTTTGATTACACTTGATTTAAAAATTACAGAAAATATTCATTATTATTTGAGAAAATAATGCTTCCTTAAAAATAATGAACCAAACTAAACCAAAATCCCATTACACAGTATATGGAACAAAAGGACGTCCACTTTTCAAGTCACAAAATTGTTTCAATTTTTTATGGTTTAGAGTAAACCTGTTTGGTTGTTTTTTGGGGTTTTTTTTTGGCCTAAATATGTTTTAGTCTTGATTTTCAGAATAATTCCCTATGTGTACGCTTCTTCTGTCCCTCTACCAACAGAGAGCTGTTGCAATAGAAGAAATGAGCATAGACATAGATGGAAAATTATTTTTATTATTTATATTTGTTGAAAAAACATGTCTCTGGTTCAAATACAGATGAGAAAGATTAGTATTAAAAGGAGCAGAGGAAGGAAAAGTTTCCTGTATGATTTCAATTAAAAGTTTGACAGCATTATTACTATGGTCATTTTTATTCTTTGAAGAGTGGATGTCTAGAGCCTGAGCCAAAACTAAAAATTAGATTTTGGTCATGAAAGGGCAATGATGAACCAAACATAGAAAAATTATGCTGCTTGCATACAGTTCTTTAAACTGTACCTACTTTGGATTTTCTAGAAGACTGCAGGCAATCAGTTTTCCTAGTGAGGACCTGACCTCTGGATCCCTGTTGTTTTCTACAGCTGCTGAAAGAATGGTAAATCAGAGAATTCTAATATGCTTTCCTTAAAGACATGAAAAGCGTTTCTCTGGATCAATGAGGTTGTTCTTTGCCTTCTAAGTCAGACTTTGATGGAATAAAGACATAGGTAGGAGCAAGGGAACTCTGCCTTCATGACTCTGCCATTAAGAGCACAGAAATGTGCCTAAGAAACCAAGGCAGTGATTTGGATGAAAGTACAGGGAAGGGGCTAGAGCAGAATAAGGCTGAAGAACTCCTAATTTCTTTACTTGTTTTATGTGAATATTTTTATTAACTCTTTCTCCTATTTTCCTTAACAAACCACATTCTTCCTGCATTTCCTCAGCCTCTCTCTGTTGCAGCTGCAAGCCTTCACACCATCACCCAACCTCTCCACCTAATCCACTCAACTTGTAACCATGTCATGTGTGCTTTGACCATAGCCCCATGTTTCTCCCAAAACTGTAGCTCTGTTCCTAGTTCTTGAAGTCCTTTAAAGGCTCATCATGGGAAAGGAAAATCATATCTTATGATTTTCTAAATGATTTTTCTTTCTATTTCCTTTTCTATCCTTCTATTTCTATGTTCTTTGGATAGCTTGTGAAAATAATTAATGAAACTGAGTAAGACCTAAGCTATGACAGAAGATTAATACATAAACCACACAGAATTACACAGAGACAGTAAACAATAAATGGTATAAACAGGAGCATACAAATATATTAGGCAATTAGTGCAAGGGGAAAGAGTTACACAAACTGCAAATGACAGCTAAATATTCCATTATAGTATCTGTGCACATGTAAAATTTCCCTTATACTTTTTATATGTGAGAAGGGGAATATTATGTTTTTTGTACTTCCTATTCTTTCTTCCTTTGATTATCTCTATTCTTCCTTTCTTCCTTCCTTTTTTTCTAGAGACTTCTGAAACTAGAAAAATTTTATGACTGCACCTGAATTTTCACACAGTAGAATATCATAAATCAATATGATAAATCAATTTCTGTGTTCTCTCCATCATAGATAGCACAGGGGTTCACTGCATTTACAACTTGCTGCAGTGATCATTATGGCAAAAGGAAAAAAAGGAAAAAGAAAAATATTACATCCGTGACTAGAGCAAGTCTAACAGCAGATATCATCATCATTTATTTAATGACTTTTGCAATACCTTTTAAAATATAATCTGATATATATCTTTGTAATTTTTCACTGAGATCTCAATGTTTGAGACTGGTTGGAGATATAACAGTCACTTCAGTGTCTAAAGAAGTTGTGGAACTAATTCAACCCAGTAAAATAATCTTAGCCAAGTATATCTGACACCTGGGAGTGAAAAAGGAAGCAAATATGATAGCAACAGAAGTCACTGCAGGAAGCTACAGTAACAGTGATTCTGTCTCAAGCCAGAGGTGTTTCACTGTAATTGCTGCTAGATGATCTAGCATGTACTCTTTTTCTGTAATGCAGCCTTGGATGAAGCCTAGGTACCAGCTGACTGACTTCAATACCTGAATGCCAAAAAGTGCAATTTTAGAAGTGACATTGCTGATCTATTTGCAGAACACATCACCTGCCATTCGCAACATTGCTTGGGAGGGGGATCCATTAGAAAAAAGAAGCTTCAGAGCAGAAATGAGAAGATTTTCTTTCTTCTTGCTGGCCTCTTTTCATCTTCTCTTCTTATGTTTCAGTAGGTAATTTTTCCCACTTCTTCCAGGCTTTACGCTATGGTAGTGGTGCTGAATGCTGATGAGGCTCTGCTTAATGCAACTTCAGGCAAGGCAGCCTGTGCTTTCTATAGTCAGAGAGCCTTTAAAGAGCCTTCAATTAGCAAGCATCTAGACAGAAAAGATAATGGAATAAAATACTTAATAAGCCCTTAAAAAGAGACCCAATAAAGGTACCAAGGCAAAAATTTGAACACAATATTATCATTCAAATATTTGAGACATATGTACAGTCTGGATAATATATTGAAGGTTAATGTTTATCTTACTTCAATTACAAAAAATAGCTTCAATATCTCTAATATTGCTGTTTTTTCTTTGAACAATTGTTTTTCATCTATCCTGTGTTTAACTGGAACCTGTACAGTAAGTCTGTATATTTTAGTGTTGACAATTCAGATTAAATTCCTACTTATCTAGAGCCCCAAAATAATTTGTGTGTTCCAGTGCTGTGTAGCTTTCAAAACAATTAAATCACCATGCAGACTTTGATTAGCACAAATGATATTTTAATTATAGATGGGTAGGGCCTGCTGAAATAAAAGTCATACCTGTTTGAAAAATCATTTATTTAATATAGATCGTAGTGGCAGGAATGCCATTTTGGGGCTTTCTTTTTCTTTCTTTCTTTTCTTTTCTTTCTTTCTTTCTTTCTTTCTTTCTTTCTTTCTTTCTTTCTTTCTTTCTTTCTTTCTTTCTTTCTTTCTTTCTCTTATTTATAAATATTGATTACCACAGACTGTACACTTTCAAAATACAGAACTGATTCTTTACAGTATAAATAAAATGGAAACAAAGCACTAATCACCTTTGAGAGCTTTCAAACTGAACATTACAAAACACCTAATTTTCACATTTGAATACAAATACAGACTCAAATTTTGAAGTTCAAATTAAAGTGTTTGGAGAATGAAATATATCTCTTCATAAGTAAACAGGTCCATTGGGACAACTGTTAATGTCCCATACATAGATAAACTTTAATTTACATAAGAGAAAATTAAGATACATCCGAAGGGGACATACTCTGTATTATGTACATTACTTTCCAAATTGTATTCAGAAATAAATTACTAAAAATAGAGCTGTTCAAGTAGTATTTTCAAATAAACTAGAGCTATACTCTTTCAGCTCTATTCAGACAGATTTCCCCTCAAAATGGAAAAAATACTCCTTCAGTGGTATGCAAAATTCCATTTTCAAGAATTGGAATTGCAGATTTTTATACCTCCAGTGGCCTCCAAGTAATTGTAGACCTACATGAAGACCCCACAGATGATGCCATTGCAGCAGGTGACTCTTCTTTTGATTGAATAGGTCAAAGCCATACACTTCTTGCAAAGACTGCAATCAAGTTTCATCCCCATTTGCTTTAGTATGAAGTGATACAGATGAGGAATAATACAGTGTTCAGGGTTCTCTGCCTCAGTAACACTTTTCCTCTCTGGCAGTCAGAACAGAGGTGGGATTCAGAAAAATTGTTAAAACTTATCTGGGATTACAAAACTTATTTCAATTTGATTGTAGGAAGATTTAGAAATTAGATCTCAAAGGAAATTTATTTTTTCATTCCTGATTGTGTGAAGACTTGTATATATGTTTATCTTTACATATGCAAGTTAAGAAGCTGGAGATAGAATAATTCACAAAAATAGTATTTAAACACATACACCATAGTTGTCAGGACAGAAACCTCTGTAAAATTGTGCCAGAGAAGTCACTCGTTACATAGTTATTACTTCAGGGTAAAAAAAGACATTCTATTCAACTGAATAGATTATTTATGAAAAATGAGAAGATCGATAGCTGAGTATTCTGCCTAAATCTATTCCACGGAATAAATCTTGCCTGACTTGTTAATGTGGTGACAGCTATGAATCTCATTATTTTAAGCTCTGACTGCTGGACACAAGTTTTATTGCAATGACTGCCATGAGAAATATTTTTACTTAAAAAACAGAGTACTAAAATCACAAACCCCTACCTTGAGGCGAGCTTGCAGCAGTTCTATCTGTTCTTGGTAGGGTTGTTCTCAACAGCTACTGTGGGTTTAGAGCACCTCTTTGTGGTATGTTTGTGGTATGTATACTTATGAAAAGAAAATTCATAGGAAAATGTATTTCCTACATTTGGATAGAATGTATGAAATGGATAGAAATCTATTTTAAAAAAAGAAAGAAAAATTGCTGGAAAAATATTAGTGTTAATTGTTAAATAAGTGATGGAGAATAGTAATGTGCATCCTTCCTGTGTTCTTTTTCTGTAGTTTTTGTTGGTGTTCTATACAGTATATCCCAGGCCATGAAAAGTTATGTACAAGATATATTTAACAGCTATTGTGATTATACAATCATTATATTTTCATTTTGGAAATAGTAATAATAATAATGGTAGTAAATATTGTTTGCTTTAACATACTTCCTGCAATTATCTCAAAATCTATGGTGAAGTACATCTGCCATGATAAAGATGATTTTTTTTCTAAATAATGTTGCATTAAAATTTTCCTTTATGCAACTAAACACATAAGTATGGAAACATAATAGTTACATTTACTTAAGATCAGTTCTACCACTGACTCATTCCTTCACCGACTGAATCAGCTGCATCTTCTTTATTCACAGAGAAAGGCAAAGGCATGTAAAAATGGTGCTGGGAAAAGGAAGTACATACCTTACTTTCTCCCAGAGATAATGAATTTCCCAAGGCTTCTCAGCTGACTCTGCAAGTAAGTCATAAGGCAGCATAATTCTAGGATTTAGAGGGAAGGTGTTAAGTTAGAGACATCTGTTTTGGAGAGTACCTCAAGGAGTTATATTTATGTTGTATAAAAGGAGCTGTTCTTTATGAATCAGTGACATGTATGAGAAGTGCTCTGTTATGGAAATTAGCATGGGAATCACGTTGAGTTCAAGTGAGCTTGTATAATTAGTGTTTTAATAGTGTGGTTTTTCAAAGGAAGAATTTTCAAAAACTGATACTTTCAAATGATTCCATTAAAATAAATGATAGATTATCTTTGGAAATACAAATCTATTTTAAAGTATTATTGTTTTAATGTGGAAACTAAACTAATTCAGGTAATAGGAAGGAAAAAATTCTAGAGTTTAATACCAGTGTATAAGCCGTCACACATATAGGCAAACTATAGAAATAGTGTGAAATATCTCCCTAGAACTGCATTTAGAAAATTAACATTGGTCATTTCTTTTGCACAGCAAAATTGGAAGGAGGATCAGACAGTTTAGAATTATGCGTACATAAACTATATGTTTTGTCATAAAAATATTATCTAATACAAAAAGCAATAAAAAATATTGTTGGACACAGAAATCCTCTGTCCTTGTCCTGGTGGATACCCAGAGGGCAATTTCTTGTTCATATATGCTAGAGAGTAAATCAGTCCTCAGAAGTAGGACTTTTATGTGTTAGGAGATGTTCCCATTGGAAATTCATGTACATTTTAATATAAATGGGCATTTATAATTTAGAAAGCTTAAACTCCCCACAACTGTTCCCCAATTGCCATTTATGCAAAATGCATTTGTTAGTCTGTCAAGCCAATATTTAGGATTTTTTCCTATTGTTGTGGAGGCCACTCTTTAAAGGATTATAACATATGACAAATATGGAAAGATAAGAGACTTTGGTATTTATTCTAAAGCTTATGTCAGCTTTCCTGCTTTTTGAAGCATAAGCCTCTTTTTGAATTGTATCCAAATGGCCAGACATCTTGTGTGAAAAAATGTCTTACTATGCAAAGGTCTGTGAAATGACCATGGAATTCAAAGGGCATTATGTCCATTGGGAATTTTAGAGAGAAAAGGAGTCTCACTTCAGCTTAGCATAGTTGTTTGAAATTATTCTGTAAACCTTTTCTGAATTTTACTGTCATTTCATTCAGAAATAATGCTGCAGTGATGTTATGCATTTTTAGCCTGACTAGCAAACTGAAGCTAATGAAAGGTAGTCTGCTACAGTGAGACAGTGGGCTACATCCTGAGCTTTCTGTCATGCACCTCAGATCAAGCATATACCTTCACTATGCCAAGGACTACAGTTTACTGGGCTCTATTGGATCCCCCAACAGTATAAGAGATGGATGTTATATGTGACCATTACTAACGATACCTTTTGAATACTGGATGTAGTACTTTACTGTGGATGGATCTGAATGTTGTGAAATAACACTTGATAACAAATTTCAGATGTGTTAGAAAGAGGAGAAATTAGTCATTAAAAAATGGTTCACTGATTTGTTTTGGTTCTTTTTCCATTCAGGAATTATTTGTGCTTTGGCTGCAATTTTCAAGAATATATCATTGTCTGTGGATTATGGGATAGGATTTGTGAATTATTCTTGATCTGTAACTCATTCACTAGCAATTAGCTGGAAGAAATATACATTTTAATTCCTTCTGATAAGGGTGAGAACAATGGCTAAATTTCAAGTAATATTGAGAGCATCAGACCCCAGATGAGTTGTACAGCAGGACATAGAGCACAAGGCATACATTTGACTCTGAAGTGTCTATGCATGCACACAAATGCAGTTGGAAAGCCTGCAAGCTTTTTACAGTACATAAGTAAAACCTCCTGTTGCAATATATTCTTGCTACTAAAATAATTTCTAGAAAGAAAAGAGGGGGGAAGGAACAGAAAGAGATGAAGAGATGCAAAGACAGGCAAAAAGTATTATTCTCAAGAATAAAATTACTTTTGATTGCCCTAACACAGATTATGAGCAAATCATTCATATGACCTTTTCTTTATGTCTGTTAAAACTCTTTGCTAATTACAAAATCATTGTCAAGATTTTTATGACAATGTTGTTCAACATGGAAAGCTAAATATATTTATGTTTCAGCTGATGATTTTGAATGCCAACAGTTGGTAGGAACAGAGTCATGGGGATTTGATTGCTAGGCTGACTTTTTATAAGTGATTGGTGCCAATATTTACTGGGTAACTAACTTTGTTAATACTTGGGGCAATAGTTAGAAGGTTTTGTTTGAATTATTTGCTGGTAGGATAAATGTAGAAGGATACATCAGAATTATATCCATAATGAATTAAATTTGTCTCAGCTAGATATGGCTTGGCATTCAGGGACTTCTTAAAACCAAAAAAAAAGTTTTCTTCTGAGTATGGAGAATAAAAAGGATCAGAGGTCAGAGGGAAGAACAGTAACACAACAATAACGAATCTCTGGTGATCTCAGAAAGAGTAACTGTTTCTGTAAACAACACCTCTCACAGAAAGAAGGGGACTTAAAATATATTCTTTTGCTGCCTGTTTTTTCCAGACACTTGTTATTCATCCAACCAGTTGTACCAAGGTTATTAATATAAGCATGAACTCAGAGGATGGAAAAAGACAGCTCAGTCCATCACAGCCTAAAAGTGTTCCATAGACTAAGCCATTGTTGGCTTCCTCATTATTCTACAGAACTACTCACTGCTCCCAGTGATAGCCAGCACCCTCTTTGGCTTTCACCATTTTGATTCATGATCTTTCACAATATAAGCAAGCTTATATTTCTGTAGGTTTTGTAGCTCCTATTGAGATCTGCACAGTTTGATAAAACAGCAATTGCCTTTAGAGCTTAAAACAATTGTGACCCATTTCTCCAATATAAAAAAGCAGATACACATTATATGACATCTCCTGAAAAATCTCATAGGTAAGAAAATGTCATCAAATATACAGTTATGTGTTGATATATCCCCAAAATGTATAAAGAAAAAGTTTCTCAAATGTCGACATGGTAATACCTAAAACTTCTAAGGAAATATGTCTTCATTTCTTTTATTTCTCTTTGAATACTGCTAAACTTTATACAATGTTTAGAGCTCAGTAGATACATTTTTGTCCATTTTAAATCAATTTCGGTTTGGTAGACTTAAATATTTTATATCAGTAAGGCAAGTTTGAAGTATATTCTTCTGCTTATTTCAAGCAATATGTTACATTTATAACCTCAGACTGGTATTTTAAAGTCCTATCTCAATGATTGACAATGATATATTTTTGTCACTGTATAATTGCATTCTGAAAAAAAAATTGGCATTTCCAATATAGTTTTTTCTATTTTGCCTCAGAACCTCAGACAAGTCTCTATTTAGTGCATGTGCCTGTCTGCTCCCTGTCTGTGAAGGGAAATTACAAATTTTTGTATGTTCTGAAACTGCTTAGGATGCCATATGTTTCTTTGTCTGCATATTATTTTAGTTTCAGTAAAAGAAGCAATTGCAAGTATATTTGCAGATTCAAGTGTCTAAAAATTTAGACAGAGCTTTAATTTTACAATTCAAGGAAGAATTTCAATTAAAATCAATATTATTCTTTAATTTTGTAGGGACAGTTCATAAAAACACTGTTAATGTGTAAGGAAAAATTTTCATTAACAGCAAATTCTCTAGAGGGGTTGTACAGGTACATATTGAAAGATTTTTTTTCCAAAATTATGCTCTTAATTTTGTGTAGGGATAAAAATCCTCTAAAATTATATTTCAGATCAAAATGAACATGTGAATGCATAGTTGTTGGTGGGTTTTGGGTTGTTTGTTTTTTTTTTTGAATGCTCTTCCTTTCAAGTGTTTTGAAGAAGAGAAAAGTAATCATGCACCTATGTTTCTATTTTGTCATCAGAATTCAAAGTGTTTTTCTTATAATTATTTTAATTAAATATAATGAGTTACAATATGTTTATATTGATATGCAGCATGCTTTGCGGGACCCTTGCTATGGACCACGCAGTTATTTTCAATGATCTCTCACATGAATGCTTTTTTTCCATGGCTGAGTTTTTTGACTCTTTTGGGGAATCTAGTCATTTTGCAGATGTGAGGCTAATTGACTGAGCAGTCTTTAAGGACTTCAGTTAATTTTGGTTGTATAAATGTATGCATATTTATTAAAGCCCTAATTGGAAAATATGAATTATTTGTATTATTTAGCCAATATTAAGCTGACAGCTAAATCACAAACCCTTCAGTGAGTGCACAAACACTTCTCCCTCATCTTTTCTCTCTATGCCTTTTCTATTCTCAAGGTCATGACATTCTCCACTTATATCTCTTGCTGTGTTTATTCTGGTTCAGATGGCCACTCCACTGCACTTGTTCTGATTCTCTGAGCAGTAAGATAGCTGCCACTGTAATCAGTGTGGGTTTTTTTTCCTCTGCTTACTGCCTGCAGCCTTGCACTTGTTTATCGTTTGTTTTGCTCTTTCCTATCTCTCCCACATCCCTTGTCCCCAACTCCTTCCCAAGCAGACTTGTACTCATTCTTGACAGGATACTCCCTTGCAAAAGGCAAGTTTCCCTAATTTTAATTTCAGGGCTAAAACTGAGGCAATGAGAATGCCATCACAGTAGTAAAGAGCAAGAATTGCTATTCTTCCAGCATTCATGAAAATCCTAAATTCAGCAGCCCACTGCTTTCTCCTAGAGGCGCTAGATGGCAGCATGGATCACTGCTGCATTGCATCAGGGGCAGAACGTCAGGAATGACACAGAAGCAAGGCTGTCAATGAGGATTTTAATCGAGGAGAGGAAAGCTTCATTATGGATGGGCTGCATTTTAATTAAAATTATTTTAAAAACTCTCATTGTCTTTATAGAGAAAGACTAAGCAACAACGCTGAATATCAAGCCCACTCCCCCACTATCTAAGGCAGTCATATCTATAATCTATTTCACCTTAAAATGAAAGGCACTCTTTTTCTTCAGTGACTTTTCATTAAAGGTTGTTCCATTCTGTCTCCCATATTTAATGAATTTGTGTCTGAAAAATGCACTTAAATGCAATTTTACTGCTAGCTGAACCAAAATTCATGAAAATTGCCCAGAGAACAAGTAACAATGAGACACAAAGGTGAACATGGGTAATGCATAAAAGTGACATTATCTAAGGGTCAGTTTTATGCCTGGTCAGTTCCTTTTCTCTGCCATTACAGTGTTCCTCTTATTCTGAACAGACTAGGAACAGTGGTTGAAGATGATGTCTTGCACCAAAATGCTTGCTTACTTTTCTTTCACTGCAAGACAACTATCCCTTCTTGTGATTATACTCAGAAATAAAAATCAATTCACACAAAGGAAAAATGCAGGAGAATGGGCCAGATGATTCTGATTTATTATCTAGAATCATATAGTAAATCAATATGTATAATTTCATTTAAGCAAAAGTGTATCTCAAACAAAAAAAATGCAACAAAATAAGTTGGAAGGCATGTATCCACTTATTTGTGAAAGCAGAACTAATTTTAATATGAGATCAGTTTTCTCAGAGTCTTGTCAAGATGAGTTCTGAAAATCTTCAGGAGTTTTTATTCCACAGGCTCTTTGAGAAGAAAAAGGAAGAAATTGGCGGAAACTGATGCACAGGAATATGAGAAATAACTTTACTGTTCAGGTGACTGGAACAGGTTGTGTAGGGAGGTTGTGGAGTCTCCCTCACTAGAGATATTCAGTAACTGTCTGGATGCAATCCTGTGCCATGTGCTCTGGGATGACCCTGCTTGAGCAGGGAGGTTGGAGCAGACGACCTGCTGCATTCCCTTCCACCCTGACCCACCCTGTGATTCTGCAAAAAAGAGGGCAGATGAAGGCAAGAAGCAGAGAATGAGTGAAATGCACCTCAGAGCAGCAAGGTAAAAGCAGCGGTTCTGACACTGGGGCATGTGTGCACCTGTGTGTGTACACAAGTGGATTTGGAGCTGGGGCAGGGAGCAGAGGGGAGCTGTCTTGCTGGAGAAGCCTCTGCAAAAAGGAAATTCACAGAACTGTACCTCTCTGCCCTTGCAGAGTTAGAAAGGGCATATGTCTTTTATCTGTCTCTTCCTGTAGAAGGAACTTTGTTCCATAAAAAACAAACTTCTGCTAACTGAAAAATTTCAAAACAAATCTTGGCTTTTGTCCATATTTATGTCACTCCACTCAGTTTTCTTGTGGAAAAGATCAGTCCCAAGACTTTTACTAGTAATGGTCATCCTTTCTGTTCAATAAGGCTCTTAGATGGCCAAATTCCTTACCTTCTCTGTTGCTTTCTTCTGACCTATGAACAGGTATGTTAAAAATATCTCCAGTACAGAAGAGCGTTACTTCTTTTTCAGCCTTCATAAACTAAAGTCAGACAAGAACTTCTGGTCCAAAGTAGGTTAACTAGCAGGCAGGAATAAATGGAGAGGACCTATATTTGTTTGAAAAAAAAAATTAAAAAATACCTGGAAAATCGACAAACTAAAAAAAAAAAAAAAAAA
>VWYO01002412.1:0-32386 GCA_013400275.1 Rhadina sibilatrix | reverse complement strand
AAAAAAAAAAAAAAAAAAAAAAAAAAAAAAAAAAAAAAAAAAAAAGTGACAAAAAAATAAGTCTCTGTTACGTAAGTCATAGAATGGGCTCTGTCCTTTTGTTTTCTACTGCATGATATCACAGTGGACAAGATGCAAGATTAATATTAAATGTGAGATAAACTACTTTTAGGTAAACAAGGAGTAGTTTTCCATAAATTTTTAAAGGCACCTGTTTTGTCAATGACACTTGTAGCATCTTTCTTATTTTTTCATCCCATTTATTTTTAAATTATTCAGGGCTTTATTTATTTCTAAAATATCTCAATAGTTCTGCCACAAAACAAAAATGCCAAGGAAGGTAGAGATTTTTTTGGCTGAATTAACTGTTTGGGGAAAACAGAATTACAATTAAGAGACTAGAAAGTAACAATTTCATGTAAACTGCAGTAGCTGATAACAGCTTTGAGATACTAAATAATCTTGCATGGTATAGGTAGTTGTAAAAATACAATGAAAGTAAGTATCAGACATGCATAAATTATTCATCTGTGTGGAGGATTTTGGACTAAATTTGTAATATCACTAAATATATTTGTCATATAAGGTAGCTCCAAACAATGAGAGCATGCAAGAGTATTTGAAATAATTGGTTTACAGTTATAATTTTTAGTTATGAAACACCGTATGTACTTTTTTTAGTTGTATGGTAATCTCTTGAGTGAATCCCTCTTACATTCTTGGAAATAGTACTATGGTTCTTCCAAACCTTGTTTTCGATGTAAACCGAAAATACATTATTATCATCAGGTCCATATTAAAATATTATTTTTAAAAACAAAAAAAATATTTATTCTTTAAGCTTTCCTCAGTAAAATATTCATCTAATGAGGAGTAAAAGCAGATAAAAAGTACTTTTTGTATGTTTAATTAGAATGTCTATTCTTTCTCAGAGTGAGAGGTTTTATACATTGTCTCAATTATTTCTTAACCCTAAATAGTTTGTCTATGAAAATAATTCTGTTTCCTATATTTAGATGAGTATTAACACTTAAACACTATTTTTAATTCATTTAAGTACATAAAAATATGACCAGTTACCTGCTCTGCTTTGCTTATGGGTAAGTGCAGAGTTCATTTATTTTTTTGTGTAGTTTCATAGGAAAAATCCAGCAATGCTTTAGCAGCTTTAACTTTGCCCACTGGAGGGAGTGCACGGGCACTTTTCCGTGATGTGAGGTAATGCCTCGTGCCCTGCTGGGAAGGTTTTACAGGTGGTAGCTATAGAAATAAACTCTAAACGTGTAAAAAGACATGAACGGGTAAATAATAATTAAAAAAACCTCATGAAATGCTGATCTTCCTAAATACTAGACTTTCCAGAACAAATGAAGAACCCAGGCCTATGCACATTTATAGGCACCCTTTAAGTTTCTAATTTCATTTCCCTCAGTTAATAATGTCAGGTATTTGTTTACACAATTTTTCTAGCAGGAGTAAAATAAAAAAGAAAGGAAAATGAAAGGAAAAAAAAAAAGAAGAATAAAAAGAGCAAAAAGGGAAAAAAGAAAAAAGAAAAAAGAAAAAAGAAAAAAGAAAAAAGAAAAAAGAAAAAAGAAAAAAGAAAAAAGAAAAAAGAAAAAAGAAAAAAGAAAAAAGAAAAAAAAAGAAAAAAGAAAAAAGCTCAAGATGAAAATGGAAAGAGACACGATACTTCGGGAAACCTAATTCTATATGAGACAGAATGTGTATGTTATTGCTAATATGAGATCAAATTGCATATTTAAAGGGGGAAGCGTGTTCTGTGTACATGTATCAAATTGCCCATGTTTTACTATAAACAGAGATGTTCTTTGACATACAATATGTTTGTAAATTGAAAATAAAGCAGAAATCCTCATCACATTCTTGATCTATCACATAATTCTTATCAGTTCTCTCTTGTAGACTTAATTGGGTTTCATCATTTCTGCTCTGCTTATGAAATATTTCCTTCAGTTCAATGGAGTTTTGCATGAATATGTCTCAGAGGAACTTTTCTCATTGTGCTGTGTATAGTTCTATTGAAAAAAGATTCTGTGTCTGTAATTTCAGCAATTTAGTTAGAATAAAAAGATATTAAAAATCAAGTATGGTAAATAAAGATTAGTGGGTGAATGCTAAGTTTGGTAAAGAACTCAGCCAAGAGAAATCAGACTAAATTATGTTATAAAACAAGCATCAGTTACAAGGAAGTTATTTGTTTTTAAATAGATCTTAATACCTTTTTAAATTTGAGTGAAGTATGAGTTTGATTTGTGGTAGTTTAGACCTAGAAATGAGAGAAATTTAGTGTGAACCGAAATAAAAGGCTGTGAGATTTTTCTGCTTTGCTAATTTGGGCCAGACAAACTGCAGTATATATTTAGTTTAACTTCTCTGAATCTTAGAAAAAATACCTTTACACTAAATGGTATTACATTGTGTATTTTAATGCAATACAGTAGGTTTCATTAAAAGAATTTTTCTTTAATGTTATTGACAGAAATGCCTTAAATGCCAAATTTAGTTCCACCTAATCAGTAGATTTTATAATAAACAAAAAAAATAAGCATTGTAATTATTTTCATAAAACATTATTCCCATTCTCTTTAAATTTTTCAAGCCTTCTCTTCCAAAACCAGAATTCTTTCCAAAAGAACATCCAAAGGGAAAATTACCACCGTTGGTTCTACCAGCCCTAGGCAGTCAGAAGCACAGCAGGAGCTTTTTAAGGAAAGGACTGGAAATAACAAAACTGAAATACATTCTTGCTCATACACACAATATACTCAAGCAGTGAGTTAATATTAGCTGTCTATATATAATGATTGCTGACAGTTAGGCTTGTCAAACTATGTTATGCTTAATTTTTTTGTATAAGTATTCTGCTGATACACTAGTTGTATTGTGAAATGTTGTGTATGCTTTCTGTAACATCCACCATATTAAGAGGTTGAAGAATCAAAGGTATTTTTCCACAAGAGGGGGCTAATACTCCTTACTAGGTCCTGAGTGGTAAGTTATTCATCAGAAATCTGAAACTTAGGCATGCCACAGAGAGAGGTAAAGAGGCCGGGAGGCAGGGAGGCCGGGAGGCAGGAAGGCAGGAAGGCAGGAAGGCAGGAAGGCAGGAAGGCAGGAAGGAAGGAAGGAAGGAAGGAAGGGAAAGATAGAACTAGAGTTACATTTCTGTTATGCCCATCCTAAAATGTTCAATCTCTGATCAACCAATCTGTCACAGTTGAAGGGTGACATTTTAACCTTGGTACCCATTTCAGGATCAAAAAAATTTCATTAGCAGTGAGTTGCTTTTAAAGAAAGGACTACACGGATATGATCCATAAGTATGGTCCATTACTGAGTTATAATTTGAAATGAGTGAGTAGCTAGCCAAAGCCATTAGGAGGAGCAAGGGGTAAAGAAGAGTTGGTAACAGAAATGAGTTGATCCGTCCTACACCTTGATCACTTTCAGAGTAGGTCCTTAATCATAGCCTGAGCTGGAATTGGTGGTAGAGCATTCAGATTTGATTTATCTTTGCACTGAAAAAATGAAGTATACTTTATGGAGCTGAAATTCATAAAACATAGAGAAAGAAGGCTGGCACCTACTTACATGGGCTGATTGAAAAAGATTGAAAAAGGACTCAAAGTATTATTAATAGACTTTAGCAAATGGGGAGAGGGGATAATAACACTTGAAATTAACAAATCCATGTAGATAAATTATGCAAGAAAGACCAAAACAGGAAACTAGTACTTTTCAGCAGTTTACTGACATGTTTTCATCTGCATCTAGAAAAATAAACTATCTTAAAAAAAAAAAAAAAATATTGCTCATTTTACACTAACATTACTTGGTCAACGAGGCACGTAGTGTTAGCAGTGAGAGCAGCGGCAGCTATGCCAAGTTCTGGCACAAAATACCTGAAGGAGCTAGAGTAGAGGTTCCTGGAGTCAGGAAAACCTGGGAAAAATGCAGGGTCAACAGGACCTGGCAGCTCTTACCAGAGGCTGATGTGCTGAGAGCTTTGCCAGAGCAACCACGGGAGATGCAAATGCCTCGCGGGAGTGTGGGCAATCAGCACGGGCAGTCAGGGCATGGTGTGGCACTTCATACAGATGGAGCATATGTATACATTCATACAGCCACCCCTAGCTCCTGAGGCAAGCTCACCTGGGAGTTTTCATCTGCCCAACTAGGACACACCCAGGGATGATTTCCACACAGTTTAAAGCCATTGCTAACAGGAGCATGGTGATGCAGATGGAGTTCCCTCAGAAACATGAAGCTGTCCATATCTCCACTTCCTCAGGCTGCAGGGAGTGTTTGAGCATTAGCAGCTGAAGGCAAAAGAGAGGACACCTGCATGTGGTGTGACCAGATAGATGATCAGCCTGGTGGCAGAGTTTATAGAGGAAGTAAAGAACCTAAGGCCTATCAGGGAATGTGGGAGAGAAATAGACTGGTAGTCCCACCCTTCTATCCCTGACAAGAGTCAGAAGAACCCTGAACTCTCTTGCTAAAAGGCAGAATGAGGGGCCAACATCAACTGCAAGGAAAGAGAGAAATTTTCTTCAGAGCATTTTTCTTCAATACTGAATAAAGGAAATACTACAGTAAGAAAAACAGTTATAATTTCTTGCAAAAATTTTTTTAGTGCTTAAGGCTGAAATCTTCAAGACATTTTCTGCTTATACAAAAACATACACTTTCATTTTGCAAAGTATATCTAGCTTCTGCAGCTGCTAAGATAAGCTAGAATACATGGCCTCAGTGAACCTGAAAGATTCCCAAGCAGGGAGCTAATTAAAATTCCATCCACTTCTAGAGACTGTTTTCTTGTTTGTTTGTATCTGATTATTTTATGCCATCTCATGATTTCTATGCAGCCTTAGTCATGACTCTTGAATTCTGAAGATTAGCAGTACCAGAGCACTTCTATTCCTAGTTCTACATCAGTACTCTGCACCACTGCCTGGCTCCTGCTAAGAACCTTCCCCAGCTTTCAGAGTTATTTTTGGCAAAAATTATGCCTCTTTCTTATGGCTGTATTGAGGCATGAAATATAGCTAACCCCTGCAGTGTGAATTTGGAATAGGATGAACAATGATCCTATGCACATTTCCTGTTCCATGCTCTGTTACACTACCAGTTATACATGTTATATGTATATATATCAAGCTAATTGGGTTGTTTCTTCATCTTCCAATTGCAATCAGAGATTACTTGATGATTCTATGCAGTTACAGCTCATTCAAACAGTCCATCATTCCTATCACTGATTGCAGAAGAGTCAGCTTCCAGGACACAAGTGATTTCTGTGTTGTTTTAATAGTAGTTGGATAGATAGAAAAGATACGTTTCGTGTCATAGTGCAATATTCTGAGCTGAAATTTCTGAGGGGAAATTTACATTGTGTGAAATTATGAACTCAATCAGATCCTTAATTTTTTTTTTTTGAAAGGCCCTTTTTTTCCTGTCTCTTCAGTTGATGAGACACATTGATTAAGACTAATCACAAAAAAGCAGATCATCTAACAATTGCAAATTTCAAGAGGTTGAAACAAATGGAGAATGTTTCTCAGGGAACTCAGGTATTGAGAAATAGTCAATTCTTTGAAAAGTTAGTTGGGCAGAAGTATTTTATATTGAGTTTGAAGGTCATCAGGCCTTTTCATAAGAATGTGAACCAGTCCAAATATATGAATCTTACTTGCAAGAGGAAATACTTCAACCATGTTTACACAGGCATTTTACAGCAGTGTCTGGTTTGTTTCAGTAAGCTGATTAAAAGTTCCAATTTTTAAGTTTGGAAAACACAACAGTAATAGCCCATAATGTCCAATATCTCTTGGCTGGAAATAGGCAGTTCCTGTTTCAGGTTAAAAATCAAAGCAAAAAGCATACAGTAAACAAATGAATCAATTAAAAACAAAACAAAACAAAACCCACAGAAACAACAAACAAACAAACAAACAAAAAACCCACAACCCTGAACTGAGGTTTTTTTCTACCCAAAACCTGCCTTTGAAAAATAGTTTATCACACTGTTCAAAACTTCATGTATTTCCTGATCTGTAATCCTCAATAATTTTCTTTTTTTGTGCCAACTGTTATAATTATCTAAATATTTTCATAAAGATTCAAGCAAGGTTAAAGTTATTAACCTGAATAAAATGTAATGGTTTTCTTCATGGTTTTTCTGCCTTGTCAAATTCCAAAACATGCCTTTTATAAGACCAAAATAAATGTTGTCGATCATACTGTTAATTCAGATCTTATGGTAACAAACTCTTTTTCCATTTTAAAATCATGCAAAAAGCTTTCTTTAATCCATGCTGCCTCACATTATCACAGCTTTATGATTAATATTTTTCTCATCTTGAACAAGAAGACCAATCTCATTTTTTTTTATTTTTCTATTTTTTTTCTTTTTATTATAATAATGAAGCCTAGACTAAGCAGTTTTAAAATGGATATGATATACTAACTTTTACGAACAGACTTATAACTCCAGAAAAAGAGGGATTTTTAAAGATGTTGTAGTAGATGTTGGATTTGAATCGAGTTGGGAACACGGATCTGCAGTCCCTTGAAGATTCATTCTCTGATCTCAAACAAAACCAGGATTCAGAGGAAGAGTATTTTTTTTTCTTTTTTTAATTTAATATCAGGAGTCTGATGTGAACCATATAAAAAATGCAAGATGGTACAAATTATTTTTTTATCCATAGCTACTAACTCTGTACCTATATCCTTTCCAGAGTGTTTGTTAGACTTCATTCTCTGATTTCAAGATTTCATTCCCTTTCCTTCCTTTCAGGAAAGGGAATGAAGTCTTGCGATTTCAATGAGGATTCTTTGGGCAAGCTTTGGTGCTTTTCCCTGCACTTCTTGTCATCCCATTCACTTTTATGGTTTTCACTTGATTTCGGAATTTTTCTTATTTTTTATCCGGAAGATTTCATTTCTTTCCTTTCTTCTCCTCTCTCTTTACTACATTTCTTCCCTGATTTCAGAATTTCAATCAGAGTAGTTTTGCAAAGTTTTGGTCCTTTTCCCTGCCCTTCATTTCATCTCTGTCCCTCTGTTTTCAACCACTCCATTGCTAAATTTTCCTGTTTTTTTTTTTTTTCCAAGTGAACTGTTTTTTATCTGTAACCAAAGACTTAAGACCTAATTCCCTGTAATGTTTTTGTTGTTTCGTAAAAGATGAATCGTTTGTAGGAATCTGAAGAAAAGCAGAAATTGTGCCCTGATGAGAAAACTTCTGTACAGAGTTCATATGCAAGATGTCTAGCATACATTTCTGATATTCTCTAGATAAAAGAAAAGCCACAATATAGAGCTGGGAGATGGAGAAAACAGAGGAGATAAATTATGAACATATCACAGGGAACATATCACACTTCTTCTCCCATGACAGAGCAGGACCCAATTTTTGACCTTTGTCATCAATGGCATACACCTGCTTGCAGTGAAAGTCTGCTGTTTGAAAGCACAATTGCAGTAGGTTTTGAAGAGAAGAGACAATAGGTGAACACAGGAAGACGAACAGGAGGTCCATTTTAATTCTCACCTGACATATGTGCAAGGAGGTCAAAGAGCCTTGCATCTCACTGTAGATTTATTTGATGTGTTCCATAGGCTTTCCCTGTCTTCCTGAAGAGGTACATTGAGGCACATTGAGGAACTGAGTATTCAGAGGATTCCATTTTCCTGTGGAATCCTGCAAGCTCATCTTCCTTTGAACACTGTCCCTTCAATAGTTTTTTTTCCCTAGGTGTATGGGTGGCTCCTTGGTATTCTTTGCCTTTTAGAGCAAGAAATAATGCAGGAGGATTAGTTAATGGATTATAAATCCATTTAATGGATTATTAATATATTACTCCTTAATGGATTCAGTTCTTCATTTACAGGCCCGACACGGGGGTTTATATGCTATTTTATTCATTAGCACATTCTGATTTTATTGGTAACATAACCTAAAACATACCACATGATTGGTGTTTGCACCATGAGCAGCTGAGAAGTTTCCACCTATCCCACTTTTCAGAAAATATCTGGTTAGTTCTTACCCTTCCAAGTGAGCAGCCAGATTCAGTACCAGTATTTTTTATCTGTTGCTGTTGGCTACCAGCAAGACAAATAGCCTTGCTCTGCCTCCAAGCAACGTCAGTATAAAAAGCTTCCTAACAGTCATTAAGAAAAAAAGAGTTTATCAACATAAAGATTACATATCACATTTAAGGAAAAAAAGAAAAAAAAGCTAAATAATTTTCATATTAATTATAGAAAAATATAAATGTGAGACTCAAATATTTCAATTCAGAGTAGAATCAAAATATTTGAAACAGTCTGTCTAAATGGCATTATTACAGAAGTTATTTCAGAATTGCATTACATGCCATTTTCTTTACTCCAAATATAAATATATAAACTTGAACTTTTTAAATTATATTATTTGGACTTGAAAACAATTTGCTTTCAAAGTATTTTGGTGAGGTTTTATTTTTGTCAAAAAACGTATAACAAAGGCTTTATAAAACAGGCGAAAGAACCTGTCTGGTAGTGACAGGTTGCTTGGTAACTGCAATTTGAAAAGTATCTTTCATAATCTACAATAGTTACCCTTGTAAAAGTAGGATTTCCTGATGCAAAACTATCTGTAAAAGCTATAGAAAATATAAGTGAGGAAGATGAAATTGCTTGACCTTGAATACTTTAGGATTCAGGTCCTTGTGAGATGTTCAAAAAAAAAAATCTCAGTATTTTTAAAACTAGCCTGGCACCTTATTTAAACAAACAAACAAAACATAATACAGGTTTCAGCTGAAAAGCAAAATAAATCCTTGCAAGATGCAATGACACACTTAAAATTAGCTAAATAGTTTTGAATAAAGAGTTCTTTTCTGATGTGATGCACTTCTTGAGAGTAAGTTATGGCCATGATTGTGCATGTGAGTAAATATAAGAAAACAACATACACAATTCAGAACACTAAAGATTTTTAAATTTCCTTTCAAATTACAAGTTTTTTTGTATAATTAAATCTTAGAAGTAATACATCAGAAACTTCTAGTGCATTTTTTGAGTCCTACAACAAATTACATTAATTCTACACTTAGTTATATTTCTTAATTATTTACAACATTCCAGTAGTCCAGCTCCACTTTCTCTGGAAGTACAGAAATAAATAATTCAAAGAGGCTTTTTACTAAAGGGTCAATCTTTTGTGAAAATAGTCCTAAATTAATAGACATGCAGAGTGTCTGAAAACAACACCTCAAACCATTTTTGGCCACAGAAATGATTTATTGACTGAGAACACCACCTTTCTCTTCAAAAGTTCTAATAAAAAATTGACAGCTGCTGTGAGGGATAAAGGCAAAGGCATTGCAGAAGAAAGTGTATACACATAGGACCACTAAAATGATTAAAGGATTGAGTACCTGTCATATAAGGACAGGCTGAAAAGAATGGGAATTTTTAACTTGTAACAAAGATGTCCTGGGGGAGGGGGAGACACTTACCAACTTGTGTAAGTACCTGATAAAAAATGATGCAGCCAGATCCTTCTCACTGGTACATAGGGAAAGGACAAAAGGCAATCGATACAAACTGAAACACCGGAAATTCCATTTAAACGTAAATATTTTACTGTAAGGGTGACAAAACACCGAAACAGGTTGCTCAGAGACATTGTGGAGTCTTCATCCTTGGACATGTGCAAAAGCCAGCAGGATACAGACCTGGGCAATGTTCTATGGCTGACACTGGATGAACTGGTTTGCTTGGACTATAGGATTTCCAAATATCTCTTCTAACCTCAACCATTCTGTGAATATACGTGGAAACTACTGGGAAGAAATGACTATCAAATCTTAGTTAAAACACAATTTGGCAAGAACTTATTTCTGATGTCCAGACATACAGATGGAAGAAATGTAGTCACATCTGTCCTGTAGCAGTGAGTGATACATGCCAGAAACTTGTACAATTCATAAAAAGAGGGTTTCTGAGCCTTGGCAAAGATTATGCACTTGGACTCTCACAGTTGAAATAAAATTGCTTACTTGTATTTGATGCTTATACCAGATGGACAGAAAAACTTGGCTAGTAAACAAGATATCAAGTCCTTGCTTGTGATAAACAAGGCAGTTTATCACAATTTTCGCATTTCTAAATTTAAGTGTTTAAGTATCTTCTGAGGGTGTCACTTAATGCTCATAATTTCAAGTCTAATTTCACAATATAAGATGTGAAATCACAGTAAGTACAGTTCGGGAGTCAAACACATAGCTGGACATTAAGTTGTAAAGTGGTGTTACACTCTGATTCACCATTCAGTTGACAGTAGTATCAATCATGGGCCATGCACTTAAGAGATGGACTTGATAATCCTTGTAGGTCTCTTCCAACTCAGAATATTTTGTGATTCTGACAGTGACAATTCTGCAGTAGTCACACTCATGAATCACTTGAAGCAGCCTGAAACTCTTTCTGACTGCCACCAGTCAGTCAGGCTGTCAGGGGTGCTGTCAAAACATTTGAAATTCCCCCCAGTGAAGTACACAAGAGCTTCAAAAGTGGAAATTAAGTGTCTAAGTGTTGTGAGCTGAAAAGTTACTTCATTTCTATAGGAGGAAATCCAGGTTTAATTAAATTCACTAAATAATGAAGAACATGACTGTGTCAGTGATTAATTACCCTCACTGTTTTATGGATACAAGCAATTTCTGAGAAGAAGTTTTATCAGAATGTAAATTATTTAATACAATGGTGACTGCAATCCTGGAACACATCATATCAGCCAAGGAATGGAAAAAAAAAAGATATTTGGATAACTTGTGTCTTATTATTAATACAACATAAATGGCTGAGAACAAATTATGCCAATGTCCTGGATGAAAAAATTACACACCCTAAAGTGTGCTTACACAGCATTTGCTTGCCAGAAAAAAAAGAGTTCTATACAGAATATATTTTGAAACCCACCTATTTTTTTTACCTCTTACATTTACGTGGAGTCTCCCTTGCTCTGAAAACTACCCTCTAGCCATGCCTGGAACCATGCTTATAGGGCTATCACCTATATGGATCCATATGATCCTGATCTTTTGGACCACCCTAATGAAGTACCTAAGATGAGGTGCAGCTATATCCACTTCTACTGTCTGCATTTCTTTGTCAGCGTATTTAGAACAAAGAGTTATACCTTCTAGAACATAGCTAAGTATAAGACTACAGATGCTAAACCTAAACACATCCATGATGGTGAATTTATATACCATTGTTTTTTCAGAGATCTCAGAGCCATGCCCCAAAGCAATAGAGAAGTGCTTTTAAGATTCTTCCAGTTGCAATATATTGTTTGTTTTTACAATGACTATCACATGACTTCTAGCTTGTCACACTCTTCCTACTGAATGCAGGAATTCCTTACCTCCGGCAGGAATAACAAAAATCTGTAGCCCAGCCAGGGGACCAGATACTCAGAGGCACAGCAGGAGCTCACAGCCCCCAGACTCTCCCACGCTCAGACTGTGAGGGTGGAAACCCTGGAGGTTCCACTGTTCACAGTCTCTCAGAGGCACCAGCTTGAGCTGTTACTTTGATATTTAGTTATTGCACCATGATCAAATTATCTGAAGGGTCTGGACATCTGAGACTCTGTTATGGGAAGCCTGGGGTCAAGCAGGTGAGGAAACCTGGTGGGACTGTGTGGGAGTAGGGGGTGTAGCTGTGAAGGAGCCTCAGTCTCAGCTCAGGTGCGAGAGTGACTTCACCAGAGGGCTCTTGGATGGTCAGTCAGGGTTGTTTCCTAAGCTCAATGGACAGATGCTAAAAGAAATATTTCCAGCAACTTCTTTCTTTTCTGCTACTACTTTATGACTATGGTGCGACATTATTTGTTTTCACCAGGATCATTACAACCACCATCTGACTTAGGAATTCTTATGAAGAGAAATGCTGAAAGTCTTTGAATGAAGTCTGTAATAAACAAGCAGATAAAGTGATAATGGTTGACCTTGTAATATTCAGAGAGGATTTGGAATCCTTTATGCCCTTTGATGCCGCTCTTGTAGCCTTCAAGTCTTCATCCTGTGTCATTTTGATAAATAAGTTTTGCATGACTTGCATGCCTAAATACAACAACCACATTAGCATGCTGTGAAGCACATACTCCTTTTCACAAGTCTTATTTGGACTGCATACTCTTCTGCACAACTACTGGTTCAGCTAAACAATGAAATATTGACTTTTGGCTGAAATGACATTAGCAATGATATTTTTCTATTTTCATTTAATTAATTAAATAATATAACTTCTCATGTCATTATTCTTCTCTTCAGAATGCCAATATTTACTGGTGGCTTTCTAATTTACACAGTTTCTCTTCTCTATTGAAAAATTATGCTCAGTTATTCTTTTCATCCTAAGCGCTGATTATAGTTCCAATATTCAGGAGCTGACTGGAATATACTGAGATGGAACTTTCAAAGCTTTTACATCAAAGCTTTTACTGCTGTAAGGTCTTTGATGAAGTAAGGCTATATATATATTTAAATTAATTTAATGTTTTTTTCTTAGCAAACGTGCGCCACCAAACTAATAGCTTTAAACCACAGAAGGCAAAGCACAAAGTTTTGTTTCATGTATCAATGATATTATATAATAGCCTCCAAGAACATCATTATGATGATGTTAACATCAATACTGTTTTGTAACTATGTAGAAATACTGATGTGGTTCTACTTTGATATGATCACAAAAAAAAAAAAAAAAAAAAAAAAAAAAAAAAAAAAAAGGAAAAATGAAAAAAATTGAGAAAACTTATTTCCTGCAAAATAGTATATAATATGAAAATTTCACAGTTGCAGTCTTGTGGAATATATTATATTGTGCAAAACATTACTACTCCATTGGGACGTTCAGATTTGAGAACCCCATTAGCATGAGCAGCTGCTGAGCCTGCAGCATGAGCCTGCTGGAACTCCCAGTGCAGGTCTGTGCTGACTGCTAGTGGCTGCTGTGGCAGAGATGGCATTCCAGCCTGTCAGGAGAAGATGAGATATTTTTGTTACACAAAATAAAAGTTATCACAGTATCGGAGGAAGGAGAAGCTTCTCCATGAATGGAGGGGAAAGGTCATCTAGGATCTGCCTGATGCTACATAAAATGCAGGATTCCCAGCCTCTGAAAGGATATGACACATTTTAATATTCTACTTTAAAAAACGTGGAATTTTTAATGCCATTTTTGTCACAATTTTCTTACAGAGATCTGGTAAGAGCTCAACACCACCTCTCTCACTCACCCCCAGTGCAGAACATTGATGAAGGGAGCAGAGATGATGAGTTCCATTCTTCTGCATTATTACAATGAGTTTTGAATTAATTCTGTTGACTCTGTATTTTTTGCTACTGCATTCAAATATACTAATAACTACACAGACACTCTTACTGTTGTCAGGAGGAAGAATAAGAGATCCCAAAGTATATTAGTGAATACTCAATAAAAAATTATTTACATTTGAAGCTCATGCAAAAGAATATGTAGTGGGTGACCACAGAAACAGGTGCAGGTATAGCCAAGAGTCATCTAAAAAATGTACTCGTAGCTGGAAAAATAGCAGCTGTTTCCCCCTTAATTTTATACTTAACACTATTGGACTCTTACTGAACCATATGAAGAATGAGTAGCTCAGAGTGGATAAAATGTCCCATGGAGAAGAATGATTTTCATTTGGCTCCCTCTTATTCTAAAGAAAATGAAAGAAAAAAATCATAGAGAAATACAACAATTGGCATAAAGATCAAAGTTTTATGCTGTGGAAGCATTTAAAGAAATTACTTGGAAAATGAACAGGAAAAATGTTCTCATCTCTACAGGTATTGTCACCAGAATTTATTGGAATCTTATCATACTTCATACTTTGGCTAGTGGCTGGCACAACTGATAGTAAGAAAACTGGAAAAGGAGGGGAAGAGGTATTTTATAATTTCCATGTTTGTTTTTAAAAAAGTAAAGTAGATGGATCTAGTAAGGAGCAAATAAAAAGTATATAGGCAGCATAGTTTGCTGCTGAGAGAAGTAATAAGATAGAAAACACACTGAGTAAATCAGCACTCTGTCAGGTTAGATTGTCAGATGAATCCCAGGGAAATAGCCAGAAGCGTGTATGCCCACGCTTATACTTCTGGTAGCAGAGTATAGTGGAATAAAAATCTTGTTTAAAGTACAGTTTCTATCAGAGACATGTTTCCTAGAAATAGAGAAATTAATGTAGAGACTGCAGTATTCATTAAGTGTCTAACCTCAGCAGTCTGTTAGGGTCAACTCTGAATTTTACAATTCCATTATACTCAGAAGTTTCTCTGATATTTCCACATCATCTTTCTCCCTCTGAATGCAGAAATTACCTCTCTTCTCCTCACTAGATATGTACAACTGCAATGTTGTATACAGTGTAAGAGATAGGTGCTGCAGTATTAATTATATCCTGCTGTCTAATTTTTCCCTGTAAAAGAAAAAAACATTATTGAGTGCAGCATTACACTAGTAATTAGACTTCAGAGAGAACTGAGAGTTTCTTTTGTGGGAAACATTTATGTTTTGAAATAATTTAGTTCCAAATTTGTACCAAACATATTTCTGAAAAAATATTTAATCCTATTCTATGTGACAACTGCCTTTAATTTTCTAAAGTGGGTAAATAGAAAAGATATTTAAAATATTTAAATTCTGCTACATTGCCAAGTCATGATCCATCATAAGATGTAATATGATATGTTATTTACTAAATGCATTTGCTACTGTAACATCATGAAGAAAAGGAAAAAAGATAATGATAATATAAATATAAAATTAAAAAAAAAAAACAAATCTGTCCAAATAATGTAGATTTCAAACAGAAGTTTTCATTTTTTTGGTGCAAAGGTTTCCTAAGCAGATTTCTAGATATCTCTTTTAGTAGACTTATTGAAAAGAATCCCTTTTTTTTTTTTTTCTAAATAGGTGTTGCCAAAAATAATAGTTCTATTAAAATTTTGTAACCTTTTTATTTCTGAATTCAGTTGCAATTGTTGCTCCAAACAGTTGCTAATGAATAAACTGATAATCATTTCCTGCCTATATGCAGCTAAAAGTTATTTGCACTACAGCAAGAAAGGACAGAGATAAATTGGACAAATCCAATCAAAGAAACACTCACTGAGTGCAAAATTATGCAGAATCTAATTTCAGCAGAAAAGTGACTGAGCACTAAATATTGAGAGCACTGAGAAAACCAACGCTCACTATTGAGAATATATAATTAATCCAGTGAAAAGGAACATGTATGTTTTGCAAAGTGACCCTTCAAAAATTCAAATACAAGGTTTGGCTTAGAGAGAACAGTCATTTCAGAACTACTTCAGTAAAATATTTGATATTGAGAATTACAAGCCTAAGTGACAAGAAACTAGTTCTTTTCTAGTAGTGTTTTTTTTCTTTTCCATTTAGTAAACTGATATGAAGCAAAACAAAAAAATCATCAACTCCAAAATTTGCAGAGAAACAAATTATCTTCATTTTAGAATTTCCATTATAGGGATAAAATACATTTCTGATAAACACATCAGTTTGTTAGGTCAATGAAAAACTAGAGTTACATTGACATTTTTATAGATGTCAAGGATGTCCCACAAGGTAGACTAATAAGGCATGATCAGGCAACCCAAAATGGTACTCCCAGGTGAGGCAATGTCCTTTAGATCCCATCAGAGTAAAATCTCACAGGTAGCAACAGAGATCAATAACAACTTTTGTACAAAGCATTCCTAAAAGCATTTCATCAATTTATTTCTGTTAATTTATTGTTTAATTTTATTTTGTGGGTTTTTAGCATAATTTAATACATCATGTCCTAAATGAAAGAAATGCAAAAGTTCATATTTTATGTAACTTGTTTGAGATAACTGTCCTTTGTGACAATGCAATGTGTTAATTACATTCCTAGGAAGAGCACATTTATATTACTTCATCAGACTGCAGCTCTTCCCATCTTTTTATACAAATCAGGTAATTTTGAAGTCTGGCATTGTGATATCATAGTACCAGCCTAACTTTGGAGGAAATTTCTGTACTGTACATATATTAATATTACCCCTTTACCCAACCCCCAACCCAAATCCCCCCCAAATTCTTGAACAGAATATCATGGGAAAGAAATGAGGTCAGACTTTTTCCTCAGGCTAAGAAATTATTTTTGTATCCTGAAACCCTTGTGGTACTTGCATCATCTCTTTAATCTTCCTGAAGAAGGTACTTTTCCTTCTAAGGATGGACTGATATATTCTTATTTACAGGTTTCCTTTGTGAAGGAATTTGCATGCTAGATTGCAGTCCTCAGGTTTTTTTATCTTTTCATCAGAAAAGCTTGGGATGTTTTCACTATCAATTATTTGTCCTTAGAAACAAAGCTTTAATTGAAATATGAATTCCCTAAAACAAGCTGAAACAGTGCTTTTAAAAATTAAATTTTAATCCAAGTCTTTTCTAATACAACTCATCCCAGTTTTTTTGTTCTATTTGGAACTTTCTGGCAAGTCAATATCTATGGTTAAGTACCTATTTTTCAATCTACGCTAGATATCAGGATAATTTTAATCTGATATTTAAACAACAACCTCTTTTTACATACCATAGCCCATTTTATACTGCTTATTTTGATATTCCATCAGTGAATTCTAGATTAAATTATTCTTATTATTTTCATCATAAGTGAGCTGCCTGCAACTCTCTCAGGTCTGAGAGGAAAAAGGGCACAACCTGAGACTATTTTATATTCTACAAAATATATTAGATTTTAAACTTCCTTAACATTTGAGGTCTAATTGTATTGTAATTTCAGGTAAAAATTCAATGAGAGAAAAATTTGGACTATACCACAGTGTATAATTTTTTGTTGTACTAGGAAATTAAATAGATTATGTATTTTCAATAACAAGTCCAAACTGTTACTGGTATTAAATTACAGCGACATATAATTGTAATAATGAAGTTACTACAACGTAAATTAATCATGATTGGAGTGCTTCTTCATTGAAATGGTTATTGTCAACATGCCAGATCCTCTTTAAAATTAGTCTGTCAGTTTAATCAACTACATTGAAAGCAGAAAAAAGAAATTGTGGAACTTTTCCCTCATCCAACAACAGTAAAGCTGGTCTTGGTATGCCAGTGAATATGAGTATGCAATGAGGATTTTGTGCTGCAAGTAAGGAGTGCCACAGATGCAGCACCATAACAACTGGAAAGCCTTGATTTATTCAAGTGCCATTGGTAAGGTCTGCTCTCTTTCATCAATTTATGTGTAGATACTGAGGGGACCCAGACCTGGAAGAAAGCAAGGTTGTATGTTAGATTTTTGATTATAAATCGTTGGAGTGGAACAATAATTATACTGAAAGCAACTGTTTGATACCTAATGGCATCAGCAAGGACAAGTCATGATTTATTAATATTAATTTGATTTTAAAAATTCCATTCAACTATCATTATCAAATCAGTGTAATATGGGAACCATAATTAGAGTGTCTCAATTTGCATTTCTAACTACAGTAATGATAATTATATTCAAATATATTTACTTTCCTATTCTACAGCTGAAGCTTATTGAACCATACTTTTGTTGCAGTAGCTAGGAAAAGGAAAATAGCCATGACGTGTCCACATCATTTCGGAGTTATTCCTGAGGTTTAAAACAATCCTGATGTAAATGCACTCTATAAACTCTAAACTCTTTCCAGCAGAGTCTAGGGCGACAATAACATATTAGCCACCAATGCTACAAGGTAAACTCACGGAGCAGCATGACATAAATGTAAAATAGATTTAATCTGTAGAAAAAGAGTATCCCCCAGTACTTTATTTATAAATGTCCTAAAGCATATAGGTAAATGTTTTTAAAATATTTGGATACTGCCTGAAAGAATTCACTTGAGAGACAATGTTCCAGAATCACTTCCTTCTTCTTCATTTTGCCACTTCTTTGGAAGGAATCTCTCTTTTTCAATTGCCTAAGAAAGAAAGTCCTGCAAAGATCCCAGAAGTTCAAGAGGTATGATCAGAATAAATGCTTTACATAGCAAACTGGATGAACAAATCTTTTTTCTTTCTGTAAATATGAATTTGACATAAGCTAGGGTTTCATAACTTTTTTTTTTTTTTTTTTTTTTACTTTGACAGAGGAGAATATTACAGTTTATAGCTGTCAAAAAATAGTACTTCACTTCCAAAAATCGTTGAAGGTTGCATTTCTGCAATCTTCTGCATTTCATATACAGTTTTGGGGTTTTTTTTATTCTGGAGTAAAGGCTTCATTAGAAATAAAAACACATGCAAACTTACTTTTGATTTTAGTAGAAGAATACAGGGGGTTTTCCCATTTTTTAGTCTCTACTTCAAAACATTACAAAAGAAGAAAAAAATGTTAGTGTTATTAAGCATAACTGTAGCCAAAAAAGCAGTCCTTTAAGAAAGATAAAATGAAAGGGATCGAAATAAGCTGTTCAGTGAAAACATTTTTGCAAATTAGTCAATCATCTGTACCATCTGAGTTCCATCCAATGAACTCCATCTGCTTTCAGCTTTCCCTTCTTTCACAAAGCCCAGCTTTCTACATGCCCTAAGTTTCTTGGTACATGATGTCAGAAGTTCCTTTCTGACATGGTTAACTGTGAGCAAAACACATTAAACACAGGGCTTTTGGTTTGAAGGTAGATTCATCTATCCAACTTAGGTCTGTACATGAGACTATGAAGAAAACATCTTTGTGGATTTGCTTAATAGCGTGCTAGTGCAGATATTAGGTATTTTAAAGCTCTATGTGTGGAAGCCAAAATCATGATATGAAAATATGCCTGGAGTGTTTTTTCATACAAATGTGCTTTCATACAGATGTAGACAAGACCAAGAACAACGTATGTTCATTGTCTCCACAGCTCTTGAGCATTTTTTGAGAGGCTGTCTTCCATGACTGCTGAACATCTGATCATCAGCTCAACAGGAAAGCAGAGAATAGGAAGTATAAAGAGAGAATCTTTTCTGCTCAGTCTCATCTGAGATATCAAAATACTTTTCCTTCTTCAAAACCTTTTCCTTATTAATTTTGTCCTGTGAAATTTGTCTGCCTCATCAGCCTTCTTTGTTCAAAAGGCCATAGTACCACTTGAGCTTCAGGAAAAAAATTTCTGAGATATATATGGATCTGCTTCTGGTATGTTAGAACTCCACATATTTGGGTTCTGAAAATCTTATTCGCTCAGCTTTAAAATGGATACCAGATTGCACCATTTAAAAAGATTATTAAGGACTAAATTGAAATATAAAACACAAGGATAAAACCAATCATACGGTTTTCTACAAAATTGCAGTGTGCATGCCTAGCAATTTAACAGACCAGGTTATATTCCTGAAGATAATACATATTCATCCCATTTCTCTAATCTATTCTTCACATTTCCTGAACACACTCATATAGGCTAAGTATTTCTGTGAACTTATTTGGATATGAGTAAAGGACTTTTGAGGGTCTTTGGTGGTGTTTTGGGAACATCTCTTTTCTCAAAATTCCCTTTCATGGTCCCAGATCTTCTGAAGAATCTTCTTTCCTGGAGAGTGTCTTAAATATGTGGCCAGGTTATGATGCTCTTCCCTTATCACTCTTTACTTCAGCGCTCTGTCCTCAAAACTCATAGTTCTTTAGTACATCTCACTCACTAATATAAGTTAATAAGGAAGCATTAGGCTCCTGACACAAGGCTCATTAGTAACAGATGTAGGGAGTTAACACAAGGCCACGTTAATCTCTGGTATTTGTGCTAAGCACTGTAGGGTACAAAACTAAGCATTAAAATGAACATAGGGATCATACACTATTTTGCTAGTGTTAGAAGAATTTTCCAATATCTTCCCCCACTGATGCACAGATTTCCTCTAAAATAAATATAATCTGTTCAGTAACATTACCTTTTGATTTCTTCAGGTAACATAAAGAAAAAAAAAATAACAGAATGTAAATGTCATTGTATTACATTAACATTCTGCTATTAAAAAAATAATCTTTTTATTTCAGAGTGTGTGACAGAGGAGTTTTCCATTCAGTAAAGTTGTGACAAGTTTTTTTGTTAAATTAGCTAAAATGAGGAATCAGGCTTTACACCTTTGTTCCTGTCAGATTGTGCTGTCAATGAGAATTTGGCAGAAAGAAACTCTCCAGGTGCTATAAAGATCTCATAGTAACAAGTCCATAAAATAGCTCTGACATAACTGTTCACCCACATATGAGCATCAGCAGTACTACCAGCTCCAAATGTCCAGAAATACTGTGACAGTTTTAAAGCAGTTTTTGGATATGAATATATTTTATTTTTCAGTGTTACACTTAGGATTCAATATGGTTCAGTCAAGCTTAAAGTTTCTAAAGCCAGGAGGACTGAGAAAACATTTTTTTAATAAAGAAAATATGGTAATCTGGTAAATGAGTCCAAGGGATTCTTATGACTTACAAAATTGTGAGAGTTTATGATAGAAGACAGGAGGGAAGAGTTGTGTTACAGTCAAATCCTAACAGAATATTTCTGCTCTAATGTTGTAGATGTGAAGATTAAGGCTTTTTTCCCCAGAAAAGATAATTTAATAAAGCCCAGTTTTCTGTGCTTTTCTGGAACTATTTGTAAGCCTTCATGATAAACACACTCAGGGAAATTACCTCTTTTTTTCCCCTCACCAGGTAATTTTTCTCACTGGGAACACAAGTGTTCCCTGTTACATGCAGATGTAAAAACTGGTGTATTAGCACAATGAAACCTATGATGAAGATAAGGCTTGTCAGGGGCTGAATCAGCTCTGCAGGTGAATCTGCAGCTACTCAAAATCATTATTGGCCAGTTTAAATTTTTATGGCTCTACTATTACTAAAATATTTGGTAATATTTTAATGCTGTGATGTGATGAACAGTTGCTGAGGAACTTTGGTCTCATAATTTATAACATCTTTTAGTAAGCAAATGTACGTTTAAACTCACTGAAGGGCTCTGTAGAACCATCACCTGTTAAGCTCTAGAGCAGCTTTATAAAGTGCAGGTTGCTTTACAGGCCACGCATTACAATAAGACAACAGATTTCAGACTCTTCATCTCGTTTCTTCTTCACCTTCCTTTCTTGTTTTTATTCTCTACAACTTCATGTCACCTTTAATGTACATTTTACCTGCCTGCAGTAAATGTTTTCAAATAAAAGAGAGGACAAACACTGGGCTCAGAGGATGTTTGATGTTAATTAATTTTTTTGGCTTGATAACACTACCATTCTTGTATGGATAGCTAAAACAGCGTCAAAGCCTAGAGTGAAATGTAAGTCAGAGTGTAAGGTATGTTTCAATCAAAAATTCCCACTTGTCAAATTTTAAGAAATCAGCGTGACACTAAAAAATCAAAATATATAAAAAATTATCTCTACTGAAGGGCAGGGATTTTTCACAGGTTTACTATTGTGTTGTTACAGATCTGTTTAATGAAGACCAATGCAGCTGAAGTGGTATTAATAGAAAAATTTCCTTCCAATGGTAAATAAAACAGAAATGGTAGGATATTTCTAAACAAAAGATGAAAAAATGGAAATCATCTCTGAACAGCTTCACCATGCACATTTACACTATCACTATTACAGTCTACACTATCTGACAAAAATAAAAACCACCTGCAATAACAAATTGTGTGCAGTTACACCATTATGAGAATAAAGTAATGCATAGTTTAAGAATGTCAGAATGTTATTGAAATTAGAACTAACCAGGAATCAAAATGGATCTCCAACAGCAAGCAGTTAAATCATTTCTGATTTTATCTGAATTGATATGTTCCTTGGAATGTTTTTAATAAATCAGGAATTTCTAACAGTGGAAACCTTTCCAATGCGATGTTTTCAACCAGCTCTAAGACATTTTCACTTTTTTCAATCTTTTTGTCATCATAATTCTTCATTCTTTCCTTTAGACTATTAATGTTTTTAATGAAAAAAAATGAAAGGGAAGATAATGTCTAGATCAAAATCTAGACCAACTCAAAGATTTCTAGTTCACAACACAAGTGAATTGAGTAGTGTTCTAGTTCTGGAACACCAGCTTCAGTGCAGTACTTGCAGCTGGGTCAGGCCCACATATAGACATAGATTTACTAAAAATATAGAAGTACATTATGTGATGTTTAAGCTGAAGGTAGTAGTAATGCAACAGTTCAGGGTTCCATGTCCCAGAAGCCTGGTCCAGCAACTTTACTGTGGGTTCTGGAGGCAGTTCCCTGGGAAGTGTGCTAACTGCACACAACTATAGGCCTTCCTCTGAGTTTTAGCTGCCAGTTCAAGCAAGAACCTACAATAAAACAGTAACCTTACATCTGTCCTATTTAACTGTCAACTTCTTGAAAGGACTCCAAGGTAAGCATAGGGACCTGAATATGTAAGGTCTTGCTTTTGTTTAAAGTTTACCTTAAGTGCCACAAGAAGCTCTCTTGGAAACATCCTTTTTGAACAGAATTGCTTTCTTATGTGAAAATTTTGTATAATAGTTTAAATGACCAAAAGGAGGAATTTCTCCCCTTGGAGAGGACCTGTGCAGCATATTATGGGAGAGCCATGCAGGGTTTATGTATGCTTTGTGCATATGGCTTTCTCCCATACAGGAAGATTTGTTCACAATTTTTATTTGCATTCTATTTTATTAAAACAGCTATTGTCTTGTACATTTGTTGTCAGAACAATCTTGTTAAGGTAAAAAAAGAACTCTGCACGATCCTTTTCTCTCTCTCTTACTGTGCACCCCCATACAGAGCACATGGAGTAGCTGAGTTTTCTTTCAAAATTTAAATCTCTTGCTGTGCTTTGGATGTTGCTGTAACACACAAAATTATGAGAAAGCACATATTCACCTTTCTAATGGACAAAACTTTAAAGTGGAAGTACCTATATATATATTTATTGTTTTTCTGCTGATACCACCTCATTGAGATTTTTCTCAGCTTAATATGCCAAGAGAGCTGTGGAGGAATTTGCTATAATGGGGTAAATTTTGCTATGTAAATCACTCTAAAAAACTGAAAGAAATATGATTCACCATAATTAGGGAGAAATTACATGTACTCTGTTTGATACCAGTCCAGTTTCTTGAACCAAAGTCAGTTGAAGCACACAGAAAATATTTATTGTAGACTTACTTGAAATATTTGAAACTATTTGCATTGTTTCCTACATAAACAGCACCTCTAGAGTTAGACAACAAACAATGTCTCTGGCAACAGATAACCAGTAATTACTTTTTGCTGAAACCATGTTAATGTTCTAAATAATGCAGTCACTTCTGTGTTAACATTTCATGAGCTTGATTGTAATTATTCTTCAGTTTATATCAGTCTCAGCTCTGCAAGTACACTCTATAAGGCATGATCCAAGTCTAAAAATAACATCAGCTGTGACTGCTTTGTCCTTTTTTGACACTAGAAGACTGTAAATTTGGGTGGAAATTCCCCACTACATGTTCTTAAAAGGTTGCCAGTTATGCACAATTACCTTATTTGATTTAAAGATGTTCTCTGCTCATTTCTTTCCTGTAAAACTCACTAAGCAAAGAAGGGAACAAAACCCTCTAGACAGCCTATTAATAAGAAAAGACAACTTCTGAAAGTTACTTGGGGACAATGGAGAAGCCGTGGCCTCAGCACAGCATTGCAAGTTTACAGCAGAACCCATGGAAAACATGCATGCTGTGGACTTTACTGCTGACCTGAGAAAGAAGAGATTTCTAGTCTTTCATGTGATTGGTACAAGTGTGGAAGCCCAGACCTTTCCTGGGGTCCCTCAGCTACAAAAGCTGAAGTAGGCTGTAACAATCACTGTTGGCAGAGTTAGCTTCTTACAAGAACAACCAAAATCCCGGACATTTCTCAGTATTTCACAGCACTGAAATGGGAAGAGATGAAAGGTAGCCAAGCTTTATCACATAGTTTTCTTCTTTTGTTTGTGGAAATAGTTGTTACACAATAACAAATAGATTTGAACAAGTTGTGTGTCTTGAATCTTGACTCAATTCCCATTCCAAAAGGAGTGGTGCTGGATCTCCTTATTTCTTACTTTCAGAAGTAAACAATTTTTGCTAAGACTTTTTATCTAACACTTAGCTGGCCCCTTCAGCTATTAGCACACTCCAACTACATCTATTTTTAAAATAATTCCCTATGGTCATCCTGGTTTTACCTGGAATAGAGTTAATTTTCTTCTTACTGATAGCTGGTGCAGTGCTTTGTTTGGATTCAGTATGAAAATAACATTGAGGTGTTGTCAACTGCTCCTCACATGGGGCACCATTTGAATGCAGACTCACAACTGACACCAGCGTTAGTCCCTCGTTATCTTAAGAATTCTCATACCTCTCTTTGCAGCCTCTCCATGGGCTGCTCCACACAGCACTGGCTCTTTCTCTCTTCTGGAGGACCACCTTTCAGTCTTTCACACAGCCTTCTGCACAGCACAGCCACTGGGCTCCAACTGCCTCTCATTCACCTAACCCACTCTTTTATAACTCCCATCCTTATAGGACATAGCTGTGAGGGCAAGGCTGTTCCCACTCTTTGGTAATTGGCACAGCTGCAATTTATCAGAGGTGAGATTTCCTTCAGCACTCTGTCCTCCCACATGATGGTTTAGTTATTGCAAAGCAGTGTCTCCCCTAAGTCAAGAACTTTAATTTTTCTATCCTCTGCCAGTGAGGAGGTGCACAGGTAGCTTGGGAGGGAGCACAGCCAGGACAGGCGACCCAAACTGGCCAAAGGGATATTCCATACAGTAGAACATCATGCACAGTATATATCTGGACGGAGATGGCTGGGAGCCACCAATCACTGTGTGGGGACCAGCTGGGTATCAGTCAGTGTGTTGGTGAGCAATATTATTGCATATCACATGTGTCTCTTCAGTTTTATTCCTCCTTCTTCTTTACATTAAAATTTGTTGTAATAGTATCCAATTTTTGTTGTCACATTTTATACTTTGTTTCAATTATTAAATCATTTTTAGTTCACCTTTTCTTTCCAATTCTCCTTCCTGATGGGGATGGGGAGGGCAGGGAGTGAGTGAGTGAGCAGCCACGTGGTATTTAGTTGCCAGCTGCAGTTAAGTCATGACAATAATTTAATCCTTTGAGATAACCTTGGGGAAAAGAGCAAATAGAATCATTGTCTTACAGGGTGTTCTGCAACAGGAGGTGCTGGTCCATTATGGTCCCCATAAGAAAGTCACTCAGACTCTGTAAGGTATCATCCAAAATGCCAGTTATTAGAATTAAAATTATGAGAAAAGTAAAGATGATCGTACATTCCCTTAGTTGCTGACAACCCACATCAGCATGCAATGCAGACGCTGTCCAAAGAAGAGCATTTCCTCTTTTGAGTGTTTGAGCTATCATGGGATTTTCTTACAAGGAAGAAATACTCCACTCAATCATTTCTACAGTCAAACAGAAGCCATGGTCATAGGAGAATTTCTTGGTGTCCTATTAGCTAAAGGCAAGGCCACACAGACAGTGCACTCACATCCCGCTGAGGTCATCCTGTGGCCAAGGGTTTGTGCCACATCACATGGTCCCAAGGGTGTTCTGGATGGACAGTGTGGCACAGCAGCAGCCTGGACATACTTGGGGTTAACTTTTGTGGATCACTAACTCCTTGGTGTGCAATAATCTTCCAGCTGGGATGAAAAAATACATGGGAGAATGTGGAATGCCTGTTGAAAAGCTAAAACTAGTAACAGAAATAGGAATACAAAAGAAAATGCCTAAAAATTAAAAAGAAAGTACTCTGAGAATTTATCAGGTGGAACAATGGATACTTAATTATCAATATATCATTTCTACAGATACTGTTTTGCAAAATAGGAACAATATAAAATTTTAATTTTATATTAAATTTGCAATTTAATTTGCACAACCCTTCTGAACTGGGCTTTTCACTTTATTCCTAGAATATTGAATTGAGACTGCTTACTACAGAAAATCAAGCTATTTCACATGAAACAATCTGCCTTTAAAGGCTGATATAATCTTTAGGTTCATCTCAACAAAAGTGAACACATGTGCCTATTTTTAGACATGGGTCAAATAATCTCTTAAACATTTCCACTGCTGCCTTTCTGCATTTATTTCACCTGATAATTATACAGATGATCAATTTGACACTTTGCTCCAGTCACTGAAACTTCAAATGCATTTTGCTATTCATACATTAAAAGCTCTGTTGCCTGGAAGATCAGGTATATGAGATAATGTAAAGGAACAAGTGAAAGTAATGATTTCAAATCCTGTAAGGTCAGCTTTAAAGGATAGAGGAGCAGTTCAAATTAAGCAGCTTTGGACCACAGTGTGTTTTGCTTCTCTATAAATCCATTCTAATCATATATATCATCTCTATATATTCTATATTTATTATTACCTGTCTTTGTGGTGCCTTGATCCTGGCTGGATGCCAGGTACACACCTAAGCTTCTCTATCACTCCCTCCTTCACTGGACAGGGGAGATAAAAAACAGAATTAAAGGCTCATGAGTTAAGGTCTGAGAGAGGGCACTCTCCAAACACTGTCATGGGCTAAATTGACTTCAGTAAGGCAAATAAGCTGAATTTATTACCAATCAACATTAGAACAGGATAATGAAAAGTAAATCCTAAAAGCACCTTCCCTATACCCCTCCTTCCATCACATGCCCAAACATTCCCAATGCTTTACCTCCTCACCTCCCCGCAAGGCACAGGGAGATGGGGAATGGGGTCTACAATCAGTTCATCACATGGTTTCTGAAGCTGCGTCCTCCTCAAGGAGAGGAGCCCTCCCTCTACCCCAAAGGGGTCCCTTATGGGGCACTGTCCTCCACAACTTCAACGAGTCCATACCATGGACTGCAGTTGTCACAAACTGCTCCAGCACAAGTGCCTTTTATTCCACAGACTGCAGGTAGTTCTCTGATCTACCATGGACCTCCACAGGCTGCAGGGAGACCGCCTGCCTTGCCATAGTCCACACCTTGGGCTGCCAGGGAATTTCCACTCCAGCTCCTGGAGCATCTTCCCCCTTCCCCCTCCTCTGGATCTTGGTGTCAGCAGAGCTGTTTCTCTCTCCTTTCCTCTCTGGCTACAGTTTCATCTGTGCAAAAGTGGGTTTTCTTCTTCTTAAATATTTTATCACAGAGGCACTGATGGTCTTGGCCATGGCCAGCAACAGGTCTGTCCTGGAGCTAGTTGGCTCTGCCGGACATGGGGAAGCTTCTGGCAGCTTCTCATAGAAGCCACCTCTGTAACCACCCACCACCACCAGAACTTTGCCATGCAAGCCCAATGTTTGCTTGGTTAGCTTTCAAAATCTCACTAATTCAAAAGTTAGAATACTCCTTCAGCTGTTGATGGATATCATAACAGCAGACAATCTGCTACACTGCAACAGCGCAATCTTTTACAGATTATTAAAATTACAAAATTGAGACATACATATGATTGATTCCTTTTGGCCTTGGAAGTAGAACACCAAAGAAGAAAATATTCTAGTTACCTGGAGAACTAATCACTGCCATCAAAAATTCATTTGAATAAAAATAAAATAATAAAAGAATAATTTTCTCTTACAATATTCTAGTATGTGTTCAAAATGTATGGATATTTAGTAGATGATTTTTAAAATATCAGATCACTTGTTAAAAATGCTATACAGCAGAAAAAGCAAATTACTAATGCAATCTTTTCAAACTAGTAAAAGGCTGATTCAACTTTTGTTTCTGTTTTACTGTGAGCAGTTGGTCAGAAAAAGCCCCCATCTTTCAGCAGTTTGTCTTAACAGAGACCATTGGTTTATAGTATCATTCAGTGCAAAAAGAAAGTTTCTGCAGAGTAGCACAACACATTCTATTTGCTCAGAGCTGAAAATAGTACCACTCTGCAGAGAAAACTTTGTATTACCAATATTTTTTAACTTTTTTTCTATGGAGCATGGTAGGAAATAAAAATCAGAATTCCATATATAATAGAAGATACTGTACAAGTGGAACACATATTGAGTTCATTGTGGCAGTGTTCCTGGTATCAAACATTTTTCATTCTGAGTAAGCAATCTATAAAGTCAGGAAATTAAAATCCAGCTTTGTATTAATTCTTCACACCAGTAATTTATGACAGTTAATTCCTTTATGCAGTCATCTTTCTCAAATTAATTGCACTAAAAATTACAGGGAAACAAAAGACCATTTCACAAGGATATTAGTATTCTGAGACTTCAGAAAATTTAAATACTTAGTTTGATATGATATACTAGTGACAGAACAATTATTTTCCATTAATATTTTTTGAAATTTCAACTCAAATGACAATTTAGCAACATTTCTTATCTACACAATAAAAATCTGAGTGCCTTGTGAAAACAAAAAAAATCTGCATACGAATAATGCTCTGTACTTTCACTGTCATTGTATTTTGTGTTTTATAACATTTTAATTTATAAATATTCCTAAATAACTTGAAATATTAATCAGTTTTATAAAGCAATCTCTGTGCTGAATAAGACTGGTAGCACAAGTACCAACATCACCTTTCTCCTGTTACCTGAGATATAAATATTCATTGCATTTTGTAGACTTCATTAAAATTTATTGCCTGGAATAAACTGGATTATCCAGAGTGTACACATTTAAATTGAGTATTTTTGATCCAAACTGAAGTCAGTGAGGATGTGTGGTGCAGTTATTCACTGCAACCACAGAACAAGCAAATATTAACAGAGAAGGAAAGTGCTGTTAAGAAGAGCAAAGAACAGAATGAAGATGCTGAAGTCAATTACGCTCACATTTCCAGTGGTGAGGCTCTGGAACAGGTTTCCCAGGTAAATCGTGGATGCCTCATCCCTGGAGGTGCTGAAGGCCAGGCTGGATGGAGCTCTGAGACACCTGATCCGGGGGAAGGTGTCCTTTCCCACGGCAGGGGAGGTTGGAACTAGCTGACCTTCAAGGTCCCCTTCCAGCCCAAACCATTCTATGATTTTATGAATTTCTGAATCAAAAAGCAGATTTTTTTTTTTTTATTGAGTTCAAATTACATACCTTTACACCACCCATGTCAATTTTGTAATTTTAATTTTCTTTCTAGTTTAACTTTAAGGAATTTGAATTTTGGCCATTAAATCTGTAAACACTTTGAATACTGCAAAGAAAGTTCTATAATACTAGTACCTTCTACTGTGAAAGTAATTATAAACTAAGTCACCTTAACCTTTTTGCCTTTGAGCAAAGTAAACTGGGGAGGGGGGGGGAGTTACTGCTTAATTAAAAATTGAGAGCTAGACCACAGATCAAACCTCGGGTTCCACAATGTAAAGAGAACTCTCTTACTATGTATAAATAATTTAAAACTTTTTATTTTCTTAATACAGCACTTGAATAGACAGTCCTTTGCGTTTGCTCTAGACTACATCACATAACTGGAACCAAGTCCTGACTGCAGACTGAAAATCAAACTGATCATTAAATAATTGATCCTTAAGAAACACTTATTTGAGAAACACTAAAGACATCGAACAAAATGTCAATAGAATATATTAAAGTTAAATGTCTTCTTTTAAATTCTTCTCATTTCTCAAACATACAATCCAAAGCACATGAATTTGATATACAAATGAAATTATTATCTTTGTATGGCTATCATGATCTTGCTGCCAATTACTAGCACTGCTACCAAGGTCTTAAAAGATCTGTATTTGTGCATTTCTACTCTCTCAACTTTTATTTTAAGAAATTTAAATTTTTAAGAAATGTAAATTTAGTAAGTAGCAATTGAATGCTGAAAGTTCATTTTAAGCTACAACTCATTTTGCAAAAAAGGAAAGTAACTGTAACAGTCACTTTTTTTCTCAGGCAATGAACTTTCAATTGCTTAGGCAAATATTTTCTGCAGAAAGCCCTTGCCCAGCATCATGGTTTGCTTCCTTGGAACCAAGATGCTTTGAGTCATCTCTGTAGATCCACTTCTAGAAAAATCTGTGATATCCACTTCCTCAGCACCTGGCCTGTGGCCTCTGTAGACAATCTTCCAATTGCACTGTGACTTTTTAAACGTGTTAAAAGTCAAGGATAAGGACAGGATGTATTTGTTTTCTCCAAGATCTTAATTTTCTCTTCTTTCTAACAGTACCATAAATGCAAACACAATTTTGATTATATTATGAAGAAAAAATTATTGCACTGTGATGTTTTTAAGCTAAGAATTAATTATCCCAAAGACAGTAAGCAATACTGATATGATCATCAGTTTTTCTATCAATGTTGCTCTTCTAAGCTATTGAACAATTCATACATGGTGAATTTCTTTCAGTGAATATTTGAAAATGGAAAACATCGACTTGAGAAAGAAACATCTACTAATTGAAAATGTATAGCTACTTGTGCGAATATGTGTAAACATATATGGAGGCTTTGTATGTATTATCATAATCTGTGCTGGTTAAACCACAATAATATCTTAGATCTAATCATCAAGTTAAGCAGTAGTTAAAGTAGTTGCCTTACTTTTTCTGCATTTGTTTATATCAATCAAGCTATTAACAAAATAATAATGCTGTTAAAAGGTGTTCCATGTCAACAGTTGATTTGTCTACATTGTTGTTCCTTGAGTGGTTAGAAAACAATTTAAGCAATACAGAATTTTCAGGGAAGTTTCAGTTTTAGAGGCAATATAATTTTTTGCAAATCTAGGTGGACTTCAAATGCTGCAATAATATTAGTAAAAATAGTTTGCTCATCGCAAGTCACAAGTAGGATCACTAATTCAGTTTCTCTGGCCTTACTACTCCCTGTGGAAAGGCTAAGTAATTGCTAATGATTCTCTAGGAGCTAAGTTCACTTGCAAATGCTGTACACCTTTCTAAAAATAAAACCATCTGAAAGGCATTATTACGGAATGCTTTAACCTTTGAAAGTTAAAAACATCAGAAGACACTGAAAAGTAAGAGAAATCATCTCACCTCCTAGCCTCTGTCTTTGTTCCTCTCTTTCTGGAAAGGATGGGGAAAAAGGTTAGGTAGCTAACCCTGTAGGTATTTCTGTACATGCTCCTCCTGACTTTTCAGAGTAAAAAAAAAGAGGAGAGGAGATCGGGATTGCTTTGTTGCTGTACTGTGTGATATCAATTTATGACATAATAACAGCAAAGGCAATGAGGGTCATTTGGGATATGTGTTCAGTGTTTTCCTCCTGCCCTGGCCATGGGTGTTACCTCTGGGAATTCATTAATAATCTTACCCAGCCTGTAGGGAAAGCAGGAGAGGGTGTTTTTTCCAAATGTTTCACCTCCCTCTCCTCCTTAAGGCCTCCTACAACAGTGTTTGAGAATTTTTAATTCCCTCTGGACATTAAGGAAAGCATATTACTGTTGCTTTGTCTGTCTGCCAGGGTTCCACAGTACAGTCTATAACATGTTTAGAGTCAGGACAGAGATTTCTAGGAAAGTCATCCAGATACCTGCCCCAGAGTAGTCACGAGGAGCATGGAACGTGGAAGAAAATGAGCCAGCTTTTGAAGGAGTATTCTGCTCTAATGGTTTGGAAGAAATGAACAAATACAGCACCCTTATAAGATGGCAAAATATTTGAAAGAAAATCTCTGTAGCAGTTCCAGGCAGGTGCAAAGTTATGCAATGTGCTGGCCCCTGGCTACTGCTTATCAGATGCTGCTCAGGGCAGTGCCCTCAGGAGAAGGAGGAGGAAAGCAAATCAGGGAGGAAACCAGAGGAGCTACCCATGCCAGCAGCACTCACCCCTAGAGAGAAGAAATCCAAGACCAAATCAGTTTTTTCAGTGAGTGGTGAAGAGGATGCAGGACCCTTACAACCAGAGAAAGAGGCAGGGCCAGAGATAACCAAGTGATCTGTATCCCTGGGTGAGCTGAGAGATAAGCAAAAAAAATTTCAGCCAGACAGGTGACAGCCCCTACTGACCTGGTGTCCTGGGGTGACTTTATGATGCTTGTATCCCCAATAGTCTGTTCTGTTTGTGTTGTATATTAAGTTCTGCACCTTTAAAAGTTTCTGGGAGCAAAGGGGGAGAAAGGAGCAGCGCGCAGTTTGTTTTGAGAAAACTGCCTGACTCCCACTNCCCAGTTTGTTTTGAGAAAACTGCCTGACTCCTACACGTCCTTGCTCCGGCTTTCGTCTGAGGCACAGACAGCGGTGGGGCAAAGATCTCCTGTGCTTTTAGTCAGTTTTAGCTACCTGAGGCAGAGAGTTCCCTGGAATGGTTTTCTTTCTTGTTCTTGGGACTGTTTA
>VWYO01002410.1:104561-116339 GCA_013400275.1 Rhadina sibilatrix | reverse complement strand
AAAAAAAAAAAAAAAAAAAAAAATCAAAAGCCACCAAAAAAGGAGATTGAATTCCCTATGCTTGGAGTAGATTCTGCAGAAAATACCATTCCAGGGATGGGCACCATGCTGAGCAGGTCGGAATGAGGAACTGCTAAACAAGGCCCCACTTCCAGCATTGGAGGTGGGAGCATTTCCCAAACAAATCATACCAGCAGCTCTTCTCACTGGGAAACATCACTGGGAAACAACTCTGGAAGTGATCTGCTGTGACATTAGTCCTTGCTGGCAGGGAGCAAGACCTTTCTGGAATTTCCTTTATTGACCTTAAGAGCCTTGTAAAAAAGAAACATAAAAATCCTCCAGCCCTCCCACAATATGGGGCAGCCATCATAGGGTCACTAACCCTTCTCAGGAATGCTGAGACAGAGGCTCATTTCCCTGCTTGTCCTGAAGTTGTTTTCTCTTCCTCAGCCCTCTGGTGGCTCGTGCAGCTCAAGCAGCTCAAGCAGCAGCTCTGACTCTGACTGAACATCTGGCATGGCCCACCTGCTCTGCGGTGATCAGCAAAACATGAGGCCAAACTCCTCGTGGGAACCCCACTCCCCTCCCTCCCCCTGCCCCTTGGAGCACTGTTTTGCCTGCTGAGTGATTTTTCTTGTGTGTGGCTTGTAAATCCTTTGACCCAGAATCTCCGAGTCAATGGACAACATTTCTACCTCTCCTCTTTCGGGAGAGCCTGCTGAAAGTCATCACATGCTCTTTTCCAATCTGCTGGTGTCCGTGTGTTTCTTCCCAGGCAATGGTGCTTGGTTGCTAACATGGATTCCCATAGAACTCCTGACATTTCATTTGAGCTTCCCCAGGCATAGCAGAGGGAATGGCTGGGGGATGCTATAATTTTGTGGGCTGCCATCCTCCACGCCAGGGTAATAATCATTTATAGGAAAAAGTGCACCGTGGCAGAGGGGTTCTCCCATGAACAGATGAGGAGCATGAACAGCTGGAGGTGTTCAAGCCAAGTGCTTGGAGCAATCTGTGTCCCTGCCCATCTCAGGAGGAGTGGAATGAGATGGTCTTTCAGTTCCCTCCCAACACAAACCATTCTGTGATTCCATGATTGTCTGGATTTACCAGCTTGAAACCAGGAGAATCAGCTGCTCACTGAAAATAATTTAAAAAATCCCCACAACTACAGGAAAAAAAAAAGGCCTTTTCAGGATAGGGTAAAAAGGTTTGTTTATTTTTGCAGACAGCACAATTCAAATTCAAATCTGGGCATTGCTCAGCAGATACCGGTGGGAGGAAGGTACCATGGATGCTTTGAGCACACTGGGATGACTAAGAGGCAGCTCTGGTGGCTGTCCAGTATTTTATTGATGCTGGGAATCATGCTGCCCCTCTCAGCTGAAATTCTGAGTGCAGTAATAGATGAGCAGGTTCTGATGAAGGGCAGAATTGACAGAAGGCATCAAGGCAGGTATGGCCCACAGGAAAATAAAGATCTTAGAGATGATTTGTAGAATTTAAGACAGATAAACCCTCCAAAGGAGCATCTGTGGAAGGCGGCATCCTGCTGTTCCCAGAAAGGAGGAGCAAGATGCACTGAGAGATATTGAGAGCTTTTAAAACTAGAGTTATTCATTGGTCCTGCTACTCTGGAAAGGTTTCTTGCATCTCTGATAAGCCCTCCTAGGATTACAGTACGTACACAAGTCATGCCTTGATGTGTGCAAAGCTTTACAGAAGGATTTCGTATGGCTCTGTATCCTGCTTTGATGTGGGTTTTAATTAGCACCATAAATGTAAGGTACATGACTCCTCATCATCTTAAAGAAGAAAATCAAAAAAGAGCTCTGGATTTTGGTTAGAAAGGAGGACCCAGAGGGCAGCTTTTCTGGGCTAGCAACCATACAGGGGAAAGAAAATACAACAGGTAATATCAGGGGTGTGTATATCAGTGAGAGAAGGACTGTGTGTGTGCCCTTCTTTTAACAAATCCACCGAACGAACCTGTCGAAGAAGCTGGGCTGGGAGAGGCTGTCATAGTCCTTCTCCCGGAAGATGGCTGCCCGGTCCCCCAGGCCAAGCTTCAGCAGGACATCCATGTCCACGTCGCTCCCCAGAGCCACCACTGTGGGCATGACATCTTGCTTCTTCATGGAGTTGATGGCCTCCTCCAGGTTCTTGCTCCCCGTGATGCCGTCAGTGATGAAGACGAAGGAGAGCTCGGCATTGCGCCGGGCGAGCCGCTGCCCGTTGCCCGGGCTGAGCACGATGTTGTTGATGGCGTGGATGATGGCGGAGCCGATGTTGGAGGACGAGTCCAGGTACTTGATCTGCGCCAGGGCGTCGGAGATCTCGGTGAGGTTGTGGGTCAGCGGGAAGACCACGTTCTGGTCCCGCTCGCTGCCGTACTGCAGCAGCGCGATCCGGGCGTTCATGGGGTCGCTGCTGCTCCGGGCCAGTGTCAGCTGCTGGGCCACGTCCTCCACGAAGCGGTGGGCGCTCTGGAAGTTCTGCTCCCCGATCCTTTCTGAGCCGTCCAGCAAGAAGACGACGTCAACGGGGCGCTGGGTGCACTGGGCTACGGCAAGCTCTGCAGGGGGAAGCAGAAGACAGGAACTGGGAGGATGAGAAGACTACGGGATAATTTAAGTTGCAGTTGCCTCAGTGTATCCTTGTCCAAAGAGGGACCAGCCCAACCCTGCTGCCAAAGCCTGTCTTTACAGCTCAAAACGTAGGAGCTTTTGATGCCCTCAGCTACTGGGCATTTAATGAATGTTAATTCTGGGTCTGATGGCAGACCCACATGAAACTAGATAGGTCTGTGCATTTCAGTCCCAGAATTACACCCACTGCCCTACATTAATTTCCAGCTCTCATTTGTGGGAGGAATACCCAGAGGTTAATGGCAAGCAGCACCTGCAAATCTCTCATTTACTTTGGGAGAGTGGTTTACTGTCAGTTACTCTTCTCATAAAATTATAAAATCAGAGAATCTCAGAATGGTTTGGGTTAGAGGGAACCTTAATGCTCATCTCATTCCAACACCCTGCCATGGGCAGGGACACCTTCCACTTGACCAGGTTGCTTCAAGCCCAATCTAGGTTGCTTCAAGCCCAACCCAACTCTTTAGAATATATGCATATATGCAGTGAATAAACTCAGGAAAAAAAAAACAAACAAAAAGGAGAAGAAAGCACTTATGCTTGGAGTCAGCTGATAGCAAGAGACCATTATTTCCTCCCTTTTCTGTAGTTATGGGCATTGCATTCAGTGTTCTCCCTGAGCTGGCAGCAGGGCAGTGTGGCCTGGCCCACGGCACTCTCAAGCAGTTTTATGGCTCTGTGTCTGACTCTCAAAAGGGTGAAGTCCCAAAGATGCTGCCATGCTGTGTTGCATGACTGGCAAGGAATAGGAGCTTCTGGAGCAGCCCCACCTTAAGCATCCATTTCTGGCAACAGGGGGTAACTTTGGGGGTAGTAGTGTAATGTTAGATTGAATTTCCACACTCATGAGCGAATCCAGCCTGACAAAAGAGCTTCCCTAGTGCTGAACAGTGCTATGCCTGGGTTCAGCACAGACTCAGGGAATCACAGATTCTGTATGGTTAGAAGAGCCCTCTGAGATCCTCAAGTCCGACCATTAACTCAGATGCTATCCCTAAGCACCACACTTTCATGGATGAAGACTCCACTGTTTGCCTGGGCAGCCTGTTTCAGTACCTGAACGCCCCTTCAGTGAAGAAATTTCCCCTAATACCCAACCTAAATCTCCCCTGATGCAACCTGAGGCCATTTCCTTTTGTCCTCTCACTTGTTACCTCCCCTCTTTTAAAGCAATAAAGGCGCATACTCACCTCTGCTCAATCTTCATGAGAAATGTTGTGTAAAGGCACGTTGATGCTACAGTTCCTGGTATGCAGGTGCTGCTGCCACAGGGATACCTCCCCTTGGCAGCACCTGCACTCCTGGTCCTCACCTGCTCTGAGCAGCCATGGAGGGAGAAGGGCAGGAAGGAATCCCCCTTGCAAACCACACAGTGCAACACCTACATGAGGGACTGTGAAAGCAGCTGGGAGCAGAGGCTGTGTGTTGCGTTGGGGCAGTGTTAACAGCCTCCCCCAAGGCCTGCCCACGTGTTTTTTGAGATAATAAAGAAGCCTGAAGATCTCCTGGCTAAGCAGAGGGCAGCATCACTCCATGGAGCTTCAGTGAGAGCATAGTGCACATCTGACATGAGCATTCCCCAGAGCTGTGTTCTGCTCGCTACTCAGCCCTCACAGCTGGTGAGGGCTGCCTTCCAGCTTTTTGATAAGGTGCCTTTACATAGGAGTTATCCCAAGGGAATGTGAGGCAGCAAAGCCTTGGGTTTGTCCTGTTCAGTGTCAGGCTCTGGCTGCAGCTTGTTCCTGTTTCTGAGAGACTGAGGATCCAAGCACCCTTTCCTGCAGCAAGATTCTCATCCTAACTGCAAGAGAAGCTCTCAGAGGCACCACCACGAACTAGGCCAACTAAAATCTTCCTGTCATGCTTTTAACTGGTGCAGTGGTCCTTCTCATGTGGATAATGAATGCCTGTAGCTCACAGCTGTCCAACAAAGACAGCACAAATAAGCAGAAATATAATTGATTTTTCTGCCATTAGCATGTGCAGAGCAACCCCACCCATTCACATCACCTTCCTGCTTCTCCTAAAACCTGAGGAACTTGTATTTCCTCTATTCTTTTGCAGTGTTGACAGTAGAGATGGAAGTGAGGTGGAGACTGACCTCCTGGGCCTTTTTGGGGTTTCCCCCTTTCCCAGCCCCTCCTGTGCCTTTGGGAGGGGGGGGCGTGGACCATCCTTTGCCCAGATCTGTCCTTCCTTTGCCCAAGAGTTTCACTGAAGTAACTGCTACTGTGATGAAGTCCATCTGGTTTTATCAGAGGGATTAGCTAGGATTATGCTAAAAAAAACAATCCTTCACCCATTTGCCTCTGACAAGGACAAGCACAGCACTCCTCATGCAAAGAGACATTTTCTCCCTCTCCCCACCTCTAAAGAGCTGAAGGTTTTTGAGAGGTAAAAAACTTTGTTTCCAATCTTTTGCTAGGAATAAATGGCTACTGTGTGATGAAATTAAATAAAATCAACACCCCCTTTGCTGAAATCTTCCCCAATTCTCTCTTTGTTCGGCAAAATGTCCCAGCCCTGAGATCTTTTCAACTTAGTGGGGTTTAGGAGCTTTTTCTCTGGCATCATGGCTGGAGCAGCTTAACTACTCTGAGTTCAGTCCTGCATCCCAGCAGGCTAAGTCACAATAATTTTGGGGTAAAAAAATCAAAACAGAATAGGGAGTTTGGCTTTGCACAGACTATCTGGGATATGCAAATTATGACCGGAGTCAGGCACAGGCTGATCTTTTTGCTTTCATCAAAAGCACAGAGCACATCATGGAAAGCCCTCAGAACTCTTTTCCCCCTACTCTAACACCGATAACAGCAGAGTTCTCTGAGCAGCCTGTCCCTGGGAGGAAAAAGTGCTGAAACCTTGGGGTAACACTGCAGTAAGTTCAAAGTGGGCAACCCCCATGGCTGATCTTGGCAGCTGGCTCCACTTTTTACAGCTGGAAATATTACAGCCACATTCCTGAGGATGGCACACCTCCCTTCTGCCCATTAAATATGACATTTGCTCAGTATACTTTATTCAATAATACCATGTCAGTCAGAGTGAGCGCTTCTACTCCTGTGTCTGCACACGAAATCCCACTACCTCTAAATAGAGCTTGAGAGCAGATAAACTGGAGGTGGGAATGGCATTCACCTGCCTGACTTTGTGCAACCAGGGGCAGCTGAGTGGATAGAGATACCAGGCCTCACCTAAACACGCATACCTGCAGTGCAGGTGGTGGCTCTGTGGTCTCTGAGCCAAAGCAGCACTGGGTGTGGATTGAGTAAGCTCTACTACATCAAGTTTGCTTTTAAACAACTCACATCAGTCAAGGAGTTTTGCTTTGGGCCACCTGGCCCTATGTGACAGAATACCTGCCTTTTGTATATGGATAGGTACATGTTGTGGATTATGACAGAGGAAACACAAATGTACAAGCAGAGAAAAAGGCCAGGGGAGCCCACACAGCTTCTGAGGGACACGCTGCCCAGTGCTCCCAATGGAAAGGGAGGGTTGCTCCCTCTCTCATCCTGCTTGCTCCTTCCCTCCACACCCCCAGCTGCCCATGAGGGGTTCCACAGAGAGACTGTGGTGAGCAGGGATGCACCTTGCTTAGTCAGCCTTGCAGGACTCAGAGACAGCCTGTGGTAACTGAGAGAGAGGATGCAGAAGATGCTTTGGAGGGGGTCAGCAAGGACATATGCAGGAAGGTGTGGGGAAAATGCATGATTAGGCTCTTGGCAAAAAAAGCAGCAGGCAGAACAAGAGCATCCCTTGGCATTGCTGGGGAAAGCCACCATGCTGGCTAAAGCTGGAGGGGACTGCTCCTTGTGTCCTGTCCCCAGCTGAATGCAACCAAGCCATTCCACTGCCTCTGTCTCTCCTGAACTAAAAGCACCTCCCCCTGCGCTGTGCCCTCTGCCACACGGGAGCAATGAGTTCCACCTCCACTCAGCCTCTGCCTCCATGTGAGCCCCAAGAGAGGTCTCAGCACAGCCCTAGCACGGTCTCTGGGTCCCCCACAATCTCGCTGTGCACCATTTTGAAGGTGTCAATGAACAAGTCCATCCACTCTTGCCGCTCATTTCCAGTGGCAAACTTTGCTTTTTCGGCGGTAAAGGCCAAAGTGGCCACCAGCTGGGTGTACATGCTGGGGTCCTGGGATTCCCGCGTGGAGTTTAGGAACTGGGCGATGGAGTGTATGGTGCTGGGGAAATCTATGTTGACTCCCTCTTCCATGGGGCGGAAAATAACTGGGTTTACGCTCCCAGGGTTCCTGTCATCTGCAAGTGAGCGTCAAAAGAATATTTTCAGGGCTTGCTAGCAATGGCTGCATCTCCGAAAGCTACCTGGCTTTCCTACCTGCACTGCACCAGAGAAGAACAGAGCTAACGAGGACAGAGAAGTAAAGACCAAAGCCAGATTTTAAATCTTTCTGCCATTTGTGTCTGAGGAGCCATGAGATTTGCCCTGAAATCTTTCACGCATTAACTGAACGACTCCAGAAAATTACAGAGAACCTGAACTCCCCAGTTCCTACTGATCTGGCAGAGGCACGACGGAGAAGGAGCAGTGCTCAGGGAAAAGGCCACTTCCTTCTGCAGATGGGATTCACCTGTCACGTAGCTTAGGACTGTGCTATGTGCTGTAAGGCAGAAGGACATCTAAGGGGTAGCATGGCACTCAGCCTCAGGGCAGTGACTCCAGTCAAAGCCTGGTCTTGTCAGGGCCCTGAGAGCCTCCGTCTGCACCTGGCTGTGCTGAATTTAACTTCGAATAAAACCCCAAAGCTCAAAGCAAATCCTTTTGCGTCGGTTAGCAAGAGCCTCTCAGAACATCATGCAATTTCTACGAAGCAAGTGGTTAGTTCAGATTTGCTCAGCATTCAACCTCCAGCATCCTGTTAGCACAGCAGTAACTGATGAGAGACAAGGGGCTGTGCTGAAAATGGGAAAACCTCAGGTAAAGCCCTGAGGCAGCATGGGGGGAAGACAGGCTCTATGTGGCACCTATCCCTGCCTGTGCTCTGCTGGCAATACCCAGGTTGAAGCTGGGGCATTGATTTGCCCCTCCGAGTGCCAGAACTACCGCGCTGAGCCATGGGGCCAGGAACAGGGCTGGTTTAGCTGCCTCCCTGACCTGTCTGTCTGGCCAGTCCACTGCACACACACATGCATTGGATGTGCACTGGCTCACTTACATTCCCTCCAAAGGGCACCATCCCCACCCAGAGAGCCTGCACGGGAATTGGCACAAGCTCACGGGATGTTCTGTGAGAACCAGAGGATGCCCAGGCTCTGTCATGTGCCTTATGCCCCATCCAACATGTTCCCTTGCCACTAGGGAAGTGTGACCACTGCAAATCCTTCTAAACAATGACAGCAGAACAGCACGGACCATCCGGTGTGGTGGGTGGGAGACTCCTGAACCCATTACTTAAAATTTCACCTGCCAGACCTAGAACAAATTTTGCCCTTGCTGAAAGGGCACTTTGACAGGAGGCCAACCTTACCCAGCCACCTCACTCTACCTCCCAAGCTCTCTGGTGCAGGTCTTGCCCACACATGGCCTGGTTTGTGTATGGCATGGCTTAAGGGATTCACCGAAGAGGGAACCCCCTCAGATGCCTCCTCAAGCCATTCCTTTTCTGGTTCCCAAGGCTGCCAGGCACCAGTGAACTGTTCTCACCTTGCATCAGGAACAGGAACACCCAACTGCACTACAAGGAAAGAATCAACAACTTTGCCCTGCTTTGGAGGGCTTTGATGGCCCAAGCCCAGCATCCATGAGCGTGCCATTGCTTATGTTCCTTGGAAATGGAAAGGCTGCAAAGACCAAAACCTTTGAAGACACCAGAACAATCACCAGTGTGGCCTGGGGATATCACCTCCTTGTGCACAGATTTGCAGGCAAAGCTCCTCAGAGGACAAGGCAGAGGAGCTCAGCATCTCAGCTGGACACTGTGTCCCTGGCATGGCCAGGTGCAAATACTCAAAATACCAACAAGAGATTTTAGACAGGAATAATTATAGATCTTCCCTGGATTTCTGCGCATCCTGGGACCAGTTTTCCTTTCCTTTGCATGGAAAGAAAGGGACTTACTTAAAAATGAAATTTGATATTCTGTATAAGGCTCAGTTGAAGCCAGGGTCTGCCACAAAAACATTCACAGGAAGAGAAGAGATAGAAATTGCAGAATGGGCAAAACTGTGGTCCTCTATAAGCTTTGTGTCTGTTTACATACTATAGATGCACAGAGTGCATTTGTAATACTTAAACAGACACAGGGACTCAGGCAGACAGGATCTCTAGGAATTCTGGATGGATATCTGCCCCTTAACAAGCAAAATGTGAGCCAGTAAAGCCACCTTCAGCACACAGAGCACCAGAAGATCCTAACAGACTTTTCCTTTAATACCACACCCTGAGTTAATTGTTAATTAAATACAGCCAGCATTAGAGAAGCCAAAGCTTTGGGTCCACTACATTGCCATTTTCCAACTGATCCCTTATATCTGCTCTGCCCATCACACCCAAGGAGCATCCTGCTACAAAGGTCATGTGAGTGGGTGTTTAGCAAAGGGATTTTGGCTTGAGTTTGGAGGTCAAAACATGGTGGCTCCCAGGAATTTGGATGGGGAGAAATACCAGGGATGAGCCATGCTGGTGCACTCACAGTGCACTCATACCTACCTGTGCAGAAAACACAGAGAGACAGGAAAAGAGTAGGAGATGAAACCCTGGAGCCTCTCCTCATGTAAAGCAACACTATTTCCCAAACTCCTGCCTTCCAAAGGGATTGAACAGGGTTGCTCCCCACCCTCTCCTACACCTGAACCTCGTGCAGTCTCCCCCCAGAGTCTGTGCAGATGACATGAAGCTACTTGTAATGTTTACCTGTCTGACAGGGCAGCTCAGGACAGACGACCTGTGGATCTGGAAGGAAAAGAAACAAGGAAAACTGAGCCATGTGTTGCCACACCCTTCACAGCTTGCACAGTCAGAGTGACTGGACAAGGTTTCTTACAGCGAACACCAAAGGACTGCCCCCAAAGGTTGGTCCTTTTGCATCTGAGGAAGGACTTTTAGTTCAGGGCTAAGGTCAGACCCCACCATGGATGACCCAGCTGTTGGCCAACCTGCTGGGACACATCTCTGCCCCCTACCCCAAACCCTGGGGCTCAAAACCCCAGCTCCGCGCAAGGACAGGGACAGACCTGGGCAGAGCACGTCCTCCATCTTGTCAATGAACTCCTCTGCCACCAGGTCTGAGAAGAGCCTCATCTTCTGGACTCGCTGGGGTTCGTTGCAGGCGATGGAGACCAGGGTCTCGCTCTGCTCCGGCTGGTCGAACATGTCTCCTATGCCGATGGTGTTGACCACCACATCTCTCCCACACAGAGCCCCGAGGTTCTTGTCGTCGTCCCGGGGGTCGTAGCGCCCGTCCGTGATCACCACGGCGAACACTTGGGCTTTCTTTCTCCTGCTTTCCTTGATGAGCTTGTTGTAGGCAAACTGCAGGGCAGATGGTGTCCAGGTGCCTCCAGCGATCCACTCCAGGCGCTTCACCGCTTCCTTGAAGCTCGACAGGGAATCGATGCGCTCGTCATCGAGCTTGATGGCTTCAAAAGTCCCCTCGTGACTGTACTGCACCACTCCAACGCGGGCACCTGCCAACGAAATGCCACTTTACTCGGCTTTGCCTCCTGGGGGAAAGGTGGGGACAGTCAAAGAGCTGCCCAATTGGTCTGTAAAGCCATGGAAAATAACTATTGAGGTTAAAGGATCCACGACCCTTTTCTTTTCCCCATGCCCCACTGTGTCCCCACAGAGTCCAGACCTGTCTGTGACTTGGGGTCCTTGGCAATAGAGCCCAGCCTGCTGACCACGTTGATGACAAAATTCTTCTCCAGGGTGAAGTTGGTGTAACCGATACTCTCGGAGCTGTCTATGACAAACATGATGTCCAGGGCCCCACAGCGCTTCTCACAGTCTGGGGAGAGGGGCAGGGGGAGGGAAACACAGGCGTCAGTGATGCTGGGAACCTTCTGGTGACCCCCTGTCCCAATCCCTCAAGTGGTTGCTCCCTTCCCTTCCCTTCCCTGGGGAGAGGTGGTGTCAGCTCACCACAGCATCCGCACGTCTCTCGCACATAGGTCATCACATCACAGTCCTGCCAGGAGAGGGGTGCAGGGTCAATGCTTCCCTCTAAGGCAAAAGCTCCCCTCTCCCTTCCCACCCAGCCAGCCCTCTCCCCTCTTTCCCTGGCTCCTGTGGGAAGCCACAGGCCACCTCTGCCAGGCAGCAGCAGGACCTGATGTCCTGTTTTGTGCTTGGGCTGTGCATGGAAAAGCCATGATTGCCCCAGGAGGAAGAGTAGCAGGGATACTTACAGTCAGACCAGGGTCTCCTGGTGGGCCAGGGGTGCCCTGCAAGAAGAGCACAGGGGTTTCAGGCACAGTTTTCCCAAGAGTTCTTTTTCTGGGAACTAGATGTCAGAGCCATCAAAAATGCTGCTTTTTGCAGAAGGGGAAGGCCCACTGTGAGCCAGTGGACACATCTGGCAGCTGTGTCCCCTCCAACAGCATCTGCTCAGACACAGTGCCATGGGACTGTACCTGAGGGCCTGCTTCACCAGGTGGACCACGCTGTCCAGGCTCTCCTCCCGGGCCAGGATCACCCTGGGGAAGAAGTAAAGAAGGGTCAAATATTTCCTGGGCATTGTTGGTAATGCAGCCCCCAGTATTCAGGGACCCTCCTGACCCCCTGTTCAGCCTCAGCCCTGCTAAGCACAGTCACCAGCCTGCCACAGCTGAGCTTGGGGACAGGGACCAGGTAGAGAGAGGCAGTGTCATCCCCAGCACAGGTGGCAGGGGTGTGGGAGGGGGACAGTGACCCTGGGGCAGTCTGCTTACCGGCTCCCCCTTCTCTCCTTTGGTCCCTTGTACTCCTTTTGGTCCAAGCTCACCTCGTCCTCCCTGCTCGATGAAAGCAGAAACAGATCTGGCATGGAGCACATCTGGATGTGCTCAGGCAGAGGCTCTGCTGCATCACAAACATATGCCTGGTTGGCCTGGGAGAGCATCTTCTAAACCAGCAGCTCAGAGTGTTTATACAGGCTTTACCCTCCCACACCCCCCCC
>VWYO01002410.1:38813-84827 GCA_013400275.1 Rhadina sibilatrix | reverse complement strand
AAAAAAAAAAAAAAGTACATTTTTTAAACTTAGTCACATCCCATCCAACCCCACCCACAGTCCTTCGCGCCATGTACCAACCTAGGAAAGAAATTTCATTTTTCTTCCTATCTAAACATTTGCTGGAGCCTGGAGGTTCGGTCTATGCTGCCTTCCCCCCATGAAATGACTACTCTGGCTAAGGTTACAAATAAAACAGAGACTTTCTCTTTTAGATTTCAGCTAATTGCATGAATAATATTCCCTCAAGACACACTCATTATATTAAACCATAAATCTGTGGGGGACACTTTTGCAATGACTAATGGGTATAAATAGAAAGGAAAGGAATTAATTATTGCCTTATCCTGGGAAATGAGGGGGCTGAAANCAATATAACACTTGCGCCTTTTGTTAATTTACAACCCGGTGGGTATAAAGGCTTTTTTTTTTTTTTTTTTTTCCCCTGAATCTGAGGGTATATCAGCGTGGGCTGCTGTGCTGGAAGGGGGCTGGCCCTGGTTTCAGTGACTCCCCTCAGGCCGGTGGCCCGGCAAAGCCTCCTCGGGAGTCAGTAATTGAGTTGATTTATTCGAAGTGCTAATCGTGTCTTTAATCCCGGCTTTGTCTCTGCAACCACGATATTCTGCCCTCGGGTCTTAAACGGGTGTTTCCAACATTAGCCCTTGTATGGAGCTGAATCCTTGAGGCAGATTATGTCTAATTCCCATTTCAATGGGACTTGTAAAGAGGAATTAGAAAGGAAATGTGAAAAAAACCCCTAACACTGAAACCAATGAGAGAGGTTTTGCTGGCTTTAGGGACCTGTTACCCAGGTCCTAAAAGAAAATCTGTGGCTTCAAGGTTGCAACTTGCTACTAAAGATGTTCCGTCAAGAGAAAGCATTAAGCTGAGGTTTCTGAAAAGCCCTAATCCTCACCTCCCCTCAGGAGGTGGGAGAGGCTCAGGAATGAACTCCTGCAGCAGTAGGGAGCTGTGCCTGGCTACTCACTTCCATTCCCCCAAACTCTCTGGAAGACCAGCGCCCTCCTGGAGCAACGGATTCCCTTGTTACCCCTTCCATGACCTCAGTATGGGGCCAAAGTTTTCAAGGTTACATTTTGCAATCATAGCAATTTGCAGAATAACTTGAAACCCCCGAAATTTTGCAGCCGATTCAAGCCTTACTAACAGTGCATGCCACAGGCACACATGTNTAACCACTGACCCCCCTTAGTTACCCACTTGCAGTTCTACAGAAATCATTTTAACCCTACACTATCACACCCACACACACAGAGGTGCCTCAGGACCAGAGTGAGACCCCTGAAATCTGTGTCCACCTCAACCACTCAGGAAGCAAAACCCCAGCTTGTCTCCAGCCCTCCTCGGCCGGGCTTTATGCGCTGAGCCCTTCAGGACTCGCTTCCCTCCACCGAGGTGCCTCTCCAGACAATCCCTGTTTGGGGAGGGTGGTGGGCAGCCTCCCAGCTGCTGCTCCTGGGGCTGCTGAGCTTTCCACTGCTCCATGGCTGCTGCTCCTCACGTATTTGATGTGGGTCCAGGGAACCCTGTGCAGCCCTTGGGCTCAGCTCCCGGGTCACGTACAGCAGGGTGTTGCTTGTGCTTTTGGCACAACACTTAACACCTCCCCTTCCCTCACATGCGTGGCTGGAATTCTTACTCTGACGCAAAGCAAAGGCCCTCGTCCCTGTTTGTGGCTCTACATTTCTTTTATGCCAAAGAGATGTAGAATTCTGTAACGAATTCTCCTCCTGGCCAAATGCAGCACAGCAATAAAAACAGTTTCCCCTCTCCCATCACGCTAACTGGGAAGGAAAACGGTGTTGGCACCAAAATTTGTCACAGGAGTTTCTGGCATGTAAGAAATGTAATATAATTAGATACATAATCAGTGTTAAGACAAAGATTCCTATCTGAGCTGGTTTCAAAGGTGTTACTACAAAGTAACGCTCCCAAAAACCCCAAAGCAAAACAAAACAAAACAGGTTCATTATTAAATAGGTATTCCCCTGAGACAAAGCAAGTACTCTGCAGAGCGAGTTAGGAGAGCTATATTCCATCCTTCCTTGAATCCCTTTCTGATGGTATCTTAAATCAAGCCAAGAGATCAGGGTCACAAGGAAGTTAAAATATTTTTCTCAGAGATGCAACATCCCCTTTTACCAGGGTAGCTGAAAGTCAGTGCACTTAGCACGAGCTCAATCTCCAACATCAAATGAAATAATTTCGATCACGCACACAGTAAATAATGTCTTATGTTAATACTTGTTTTCCTGAAGGCTGCCAGTGGAACTGGAATGCTTATCTGCAGTCCAAAGAGGCTTGAGATTTTTCAGCTTCAGTGTGTGATAAACAAAATGAAGAGTGAGGATGGGAATGTGCAGGCATGTACTCACTCGCTTCTACATACCCTTCCTTTACACACAGGGGTTTTTTTTACACAGTCCTTCTTTTACCTGCTGTCCTTCTTTCACCTGCAGCTCTTCTTTTTACCTACAGTTCTTCTGCCTACACTTCTTCACTCTCCCTTCTGTCCCTTCTCCATCCAAGTTCTGGCAGCCTCTATCTACAAGGATAAAATTGCAAAGAGAAACACAGAAATGGGCAAGAAACAATGCATTACTCATTTTTCAAATAACTGGGCATAGAAGCCAGGGTTTCATTTTACATTGAGATTTCCCCTGCATCACTCTAAAGAGTCCCAAAAGGGCTGGCATTACTTACCTGAGTGCCCCTTCGGACAGCAGCAAAACTGCTGTCAGTGAATTAAAAATGTGCTCTGCCATGAAATCATGAAGTAAATAATTTGTGCTTTTCCTAAAACTGTGGTAGTGGTTATGGCAGGTTCACCTGCTCACAGGAGAAACTTCAAGGTTTGACAGCTGAACTTGTGTGAGCTCGGGCCAACATGAGAATCCCCAAGAGCAGCTCAGGTTTGTCTTTGCACACCTCAGTGCCTCCAAGGCAGAGCCCACGGCCTGTCTGCTCAGTCTGTCTCTGTCAGACAACAAGAGAGAGAAGGTGAGTCTGTGACTGAGATAGCATCCAGCAGATCCCACCCTCGGAGGACAAGCACGGAGAGAAAGGGTGCTGGAGCAGGGATGGAGGAAGGAAGGACTTGCAGGAGCCACTGGAAGCCCTGTGGGAAGATCAGCCTCCCACATCCCTTCTGGGGAATCTGGATAATTGAAGGCTGTAGGAGTGCTTGATAGAAAATCCCAGACCAAGGATGATTAAGCTCTCCAGGCCTCTCATCAAGAATACATGGATCCCATTGAGAGACCACAGTGGACAGACACCTCCTTGGAGGAAGACCAAGGCCTGGCAGCAGGACACAGCAGCTGGGTTTGGCAAAGCCTCTGTCCTCATTTGCCTCTAGGAGCAAACAGCAAGCTTGCCTTCCGTCTGGGTTTTGTTCTTGAAATCTTGGGAAGAGGTGTGGGAGCACAGGAGGTGCCAGGTCTATCTTTGCCCCTCAGCAGCTTTGGGAGTAGATGCTGCAGCCACCCAGAAAATCCATGGCTGGAACACACCAGAAATCCCAGCAGAGATTGCAGCCTGGGTTTGCTGCCTGGAGCTGCTGACACCCATGAGCAGCCCCAGCCTCAGTTTCAACAGCATTGTGTTAAGGGTCCTTTGCCAGAACTGGGAGTTGCTTTCATGCAGCCCAAAGTCCAGGAGAATATGTGTTTAGGAGCTGCTATTCGGATATGTGGATGATAAAGCAATTTAATCACCATCACACCCTTAAGAGATATGCTCCTGTCCTAGCAGATACAGGTGCTACCTCTCCTCCTGGGCAGTTTGAGTGGGACATGTTAACTTCCTCACCCTACAAAACACCAAAAACTAGTAAGGTGTTCCAAGTTTAAACACACACAGGAGACAATCTCCACTCTGTGCCCTTGTGGAGGTCCTATAATAACCTCCATCCTTTCCCTCTGCAGAGCAAACATCCCATAACACATCTGCCACTTGAATATTCACCTATTGCAGTCTCCATGCCCTGCCACTCCATGGGGCTTCCCCTCAGAACAGCAGGATTGACTCACTGATCCACATATCCCTCCACTTGTTCCTCCAAAAGTTTTCCTGCCCTGCACAGGACACTCTGTGTCCCAGCAGCCTATTCTCATCAGCCATCAGCTGCACCACACCCACCCCAATGTCCCACCTCCGCTGTAGCTCCTCATTTCCCTGTGCTAAGTGTTGGAGTTCCCCTCTGCGTGGTGGTGGGGTCACTCTCCTCTCTCTGGGGGAAGTTTCAGTGCTGCCTCCCAACCAGGATTCCCCATTAGTGCCCCATTAGCAGCTCCTTGGACCCCCTGAATCTCTGGCTGGACTTTTCATCCCTGTGAGAGGAAGGTCCCAGATCCAGGCCATCAGGAAAACCCTTGGTACAGGACTCAGCACAGCACAGCTTCTGATCTGGGGGGAGCACTCTGGGGTCTCAGTCCTTGCTGAGCTTCTCTCCTGTTCTTCTCCCTGTTTGGGTGGATGGTAGGACTCAAGACTTTAGGAAAGGGATCACTTGGTGATTAGGGATGAGGGTGAGGGGTTCTACACTGTGGTGGGATGGTTTTAAGTGGCTCTGATCTTCTTTTCTTGAGTCCTTGTCACAACAAGAGCTGTAGACAGGACTTCCCTCAGCAGGTCAGGTCCTGGCAATAACACTGCATTTGTTCTTGCCACGGTGACTCCCTGTTCAGAAGAGCTGAATGCTTTGATTGTAGAGGAATCAGTGCTGGCAGACATTAGGCCTTTTTGGCTAGAAAAAAAATCAATGCTCTGTTTGCAGAAGGTTTCTACAGAATTCCCGTGTTTCTACAGAATGTCCAGAACCCAGCCAAAGGTTTGAAAGGAAACAGTTCAGACATGGTGAGGTTATCTATAACGTGAGGAGGCTGTCAGCTCAGTGCTTCCATCTTAGCACCCTTTCTGTAAAAAAAGAAGGGCTGGGAGGGGAGTCCCACCCCACCCGCAGCCATCTCTTTCACACACTAAATTTCCACAAAAATACATGGAGCAGGAGCAAGAAGTACAGGGTGTTTTTTTTTTTTTCAGTGCCTTGCTGGAATCTGGCCTTAAATGAAAGATAAGCTGTTTTTCCAATCTGGTGTCCTGGTTGAGGAAAATTACTTGGGGTTTTTTTTCTCAGTTGTTATCAGGCCACTCATCCGTGTTCTCCATGTGGGCAGGACAAGGGGAATTGGCACAAGACAAGTCACAAGATGAGGTGCAGCATCCCAGTGCCATTCCTCCAGAGGCTCCAGCTCTAGGCACAGCAATAAACTTGCAGCAGGCATATCCCTTTTCCAGCTGGGGTCATGACTCTGCTTTATCTGCCCTCAAGCTCTTCATAAGCCAGGAATGCTTTTTTTCTGCTGGCTTGCCAGAGCAGAGTGCAGAGTAAACCTGCACATCTGTAATGCCTGGAGGGAACCTGGATCCCACATGTTGAGTCCCTGTGACCAGATCCTCTCTTCCCAGAGGGCAGCAAGGAGCACTCAGGAACTATTTAGGATGGACACAGCCCCGAGGGCCTCCAGCATCTGCTCTCATGGCCACCCCTTCTCCTGGGTCCCTGGCAGGACCAGGCACGACATCCAGCTGCTCATGGGGTCAGCCAGGTCACACAGCTGCAGCTTTCTTCTTCCCAGCTTATCTGAGCCCCTGGGCAAGGAAAACATTGACAGCCTCAATGACATCTGTGTTCCTGCCACCAGACAGGCACAGCACCCACTTCTGGGCAACTTAAGGAATCCCTGGAGCATCCTGGGTGGTGTGTTCCTGTGAGAGAGGCTTCAAACGTAAGGTATGAATATACACAGCTGGTTTCTCCTGATGTAAACCCACGGCTTCTTCCTTTTGGAGGCTTTCCAGCTGTGTGGCCATTGGAGGCAAAGGGAAATAAAAAATCCCAGCCATAAATGGAAAGGTTTGTAAGGGACAGGGTCAGAGCAGCTGCCAAGTCACAGTTACTGCAGGATGACTAAGCAGCAAAGTCGGCACAAGATCCTGCACTTTCTGTAACTGCTGCTCTTTCACACAGACAAAAAACCATGCAGATGCTCCCTGCCACTCCTCCACTATTCCCAGATACAGCTGGGTGACCAGGAACACAAAGACACTGGGAAATAGTAAGCGAGGGGGTGCCCAGCTCCTGAAGTCTGGCTCTGGGTGCTCTGAAGCAGGGCTGGTCCCAAATCCAGCAGGTTTACCTTCAGATAAGTCAGGAACCATTTCTAAGTTTATAAAGATTAACCCACACTTTCTAAGTCATTTCTGAGTCAAGGTGATGCACTCAAGAGGGGAGAAGATCCCTGTATCATTTCCTTTTGTCTGGTGTAGTGCCTTGGGACTGCAGAGTAAAACCCTGAAATTCTCTCAAACACTGACTGAGCCAGGACTCTGCAGGGAGGACTTTCTGTTGCCTCTGGTGACATGGGGACCAGCAGGGTCACAGCTAAAGGGCTGAGGCTGGCAGGCTCCATCCAGTCCAAAGCCCTGGCTCGAGCAGGGTCAGCCAGAGCAGGATGTCCAGGGTTTTGAACATCTCCACAGATGGAGAGCACACAACATCTCTGGGCAACCAAGTCCAGTGTCTGACCACCCTTACTCTAAAAAAAAAAAACAGTGTTTCCTTGTGTTCAGGTGGAATTTCCTGTGTTTTAGTTTGTGCCTGTTACCTGTGGTCCTGTTAAAAATCTCTTGATTATTGAATTTCTCTTTATCAGTATCAGTAAAAGCTGTCAGGCTCTGATTCGTTGAATGATTAACATTTAAGACTACATGTCAAACATTTTAATAGAACTCAAGGGACTTTTTGGAGGGGTTTGATGCAAATTTCCCCCCCAAAAAATGCACACTGCAATAACTCTAGTTTTACTGATGCAGCACATGTGTTTTACCTAGCTTTGAACAAGCAGTCATTAACTTTAGTGCAACAAAAACAGTGTTTGAGGGTCAACTGAGCACTTCAGTTTCAGTGTCACAACTGCACAGTGAACACATGATTCTATAGTCTGGCTATCAAGGTCATGGGACTGAAAGCAAACTGGAGACAAGATGGTCACAGGCTCGATTCAACTATGCAAGCTTATGAAAAATAGCATAAAAATCAGAGAATCAGAGAATCTCAGAACGGTTTGAGTCGGGAGTGACTTTAAAGCCCCTCCCATTCCTACCCCCTGCCTTGGGCAGGGACACCTTTCCACTGTCCCAGGTTGCTCCAAGTCCCATCCAACCTGGCCTTGGACACTTCCAGAGATCTGGGGGCAGCCACAGCTGCTCTGGGCACCCTGTGCCAGGGCCTCGCCATCCTCTGAGTAAAGAACTTCTTCCTAGTATTTCTTCCTAATACATAACACTCTGCAAGAGCTGAAGGGTGGTGTGAACTCTTGGGATCCTAAGGAACCGTTCACTTCTGAAACAGCCACCAGGGTCCCCTTTACAACTGGTGACTTGTATGGACCAGTTAGTCATCCTCTGACCTGCCTGATGCAGCTCTGGACAATTTTACTCCAGACATGTTCACTTCTTGGCCCTGCTTTTACAGAATCTGTTGCACACAGGAATCAAAGGAGATAGGTTCTGTTCCCATGTCCCCCACAGTCTTGGTCTTGGGCAAACTGCTAATTTCTCTGTTTTGCAGCACCCCACCAGTAAAATGTCTCCCAAAATACTTTTTCCGGCTCTTGTCTTTACCTAACAACCCACCAGCCATCACAAACAAAAAGTATTACTCAAATACCTTTCCCAACTACCTCGTTTAAAGTATGTGGGATGTAGCAACCATGGATTATGCTGTGGTTGACTCACCATTCAGTCATGGAGCATCTACCATTAGAATGGTTTTTGGCCACGTCTTGCCACATCAATAAGGAGCTTCCCAGGCCCTGCAAAAAAACCCCACACAATGTGAAACCAAGGAACCCTGAATTCACAGGAAATCCCAAATCCCCTTGTGACGATGAGGAGTGGAACCACTCAATTTGTGTTTGGTAGAATCACAGAGCCACANCCCCTTCCCCTTCCCCTTCCCCATGCTGGAGTCCCCTCTTTGAACATTTCCAGCAGCTGTGAGGTCCAGGGCTGCTGCAGAGGGAAATCTGTGCCAGGCCAGCCTGTTCCTGCCCAGCAGCCAGTGGCACTTCCAGCAGGACCTTGCAGGGCCTCGAGGCACATCCCGGGCTGCTGTGGGGAGGGACGGCTGCTTTCAGGCACAGCGATCTGCCACATGTTCTCATTTCCCCTGCGTGCCAGACCCCTTTTGACACACTTTTCAAAGGAGCTGAGGAGCTCCAGATGGGGCTCATCCAGCCGCCCTCGGCTGTGTCCTGTTCAGTACGTGCCCAGTGTGTGCTTCTGGCCCTTGGAGCCAGGAAAAACTGCAGTGTGCAGCTCGTGGCCTGGGATTTGTCTGGGACAGGCTTGCTTGGGAAAAGCAGCGTGCTGGGTTTACAGGCTGCTTCAAAAAAAAAATCTCGTGGGCTTCAAGCCCCGTGGAAAATACCGTGTGTGACTGTGCTCAGCTCTCACGTTAACCAAAACACAATGTTGTGTGCAGGGATAATTTTACCACTGGTGGTGCTATCAGAAATCCAGAGAAATCGTCCAGGCCAAATGTCCCGTTCACGCAGGAGTAAGCACGACTCACGTAAAAGAGCAAACATGCTGTGCCTCCTGAGGGTTTGGATTCTTTGGGGGCAAGAGAGGGATTTCCAGGGATTTCAGGAGTTACAGACAAGCACTTCCATGTTTGTGAAGGTTTGAACTGCTTTCTAAAGCCAAGCCAGGAATTAAACAGCAAGCAGCCTCTGACATATACACATCCCCCCTGCTTTTGGAGCACTGAAAGCTGTGGGCACCTAGGTTATTCCTGCTGATTCCTGCCCTGCTTGCTTTCTCTTAAGACACAAAATATGCTAGTTGAGGGGAATGGGATTTAGTTGTGAGGACAGAAGAAAAGAAAGACAGAGAAAAATTGAAGGGAGCAACCTTAGACTCACATTGAAAGATCTTTAGGGTCTCACTACACCAGGCCTGTGCCTCAAGGGGAAGCCTGTGTTATAAATGAAGTTAATGATTTAGGTAATTTGTGTTAAGTGTTATAGTTAATAATTATAAATATGTAGGGGCTTTTAAGCAGACTGCAGAAATTGTAAATATATAGAGGATATTAAGCAGTAATTGCCAGTTGCAGGAACCGCAGAAGTAAAGAAATTAGAAGAGCCTGCCCTTGGTGCAGGATAATGTAATGTAACTCTGTATCATAAGACGTGAAGAAAGGGAGAAAATGAGAGATATGGTGAAACCATGGTGACCACAGTGGAAAGTCCACAGGGACGTGCTGGGAGGAAGAGGAGAGACTTCATCCACCGACCACCGTGAGAGGGCAGAAGACCCCAGACTCCTGGAGTTAGCAGACTCAACCATGACCAAATATAGGAAAACATGGACTGGGGAGGGACCAAGGGGTGTGTGTAACCAAAAAGTCATAAAAAATGGGAAACTACAAAAAAACCTCTGAAAGCTGTGCGTGGAGCACGAGCTGAGACTTCTCACTTTAATCAAGGCTTATCTAATTGGCAATCAATTATTGGGTCCTTTATATTTATCACCTGCTTCCGAAATGGTGTCTTCAGGCCCACACTGCCTGCGGCCTGTCCTGCCACCGCTGCAGGCCAGGCCCGGGGCAGCAGCAGCAGAGGGAAAGGGAACTTCTATAGAATGAAAATGCATTTTGACATGCAGGACGTGTCTAGAAACCTTGGCTGCCCTCTGTGCAAAGAGTTTGGCTGCCAAGGCTGGCCTCGAGATGCCTGGATTGCAGCATGACTGCAGGAGAGGCATTGCTGACACGGCAGAATTCCCCTTCTGCTGTGCACCAGCATCTGAGGTTTAATACACCAGTAGGAGTTAATCCCCCCACTCCTAACACTAGGAAAATCTTGTTTCTGGAAAGCAGGAAGGACATCAAAGAGCATCACCCCTCCTGCAAAGGGCAAGGAGAGATTAGCTATGAAACCACCAACTTGTAGTGATTTTTGGCCTGGCAGACAGCAGGGAGCATCCTCAATGAAAGGAAAAACTGAAGCAGGTGCAGGGGTGATCCTGAGAAAGGACTACCTCCAAGGTTTGGATTGCAAGGGACCTTAAAGCTCATCTTGCTCCAACCCCGTGTGACATAAGCAGGGACACCTTCCACTAGACCAGGTTGCTCCAAGCCTCATCCACCCTCTTCCAGGAAGGGCACATCTGAGGGATGTGGGCACCACAAGTTCTGGCAGGATGTCTCTCCTCCTCAGCTTGATTCTGCAGAAGGATGCTATTTATTTCCTCTTGTCAAGCCTCTCCCAGGCTCGCCTCTGTGACTGGGAGCTCTCTGAGGCTCATATTTTCCAGGATAACAGGTCAGATTTCAGCTTCAAAAATGATTTGCTGCTCGCTGGCAGAAGCTTGAGGATAATTCCAGCTGCGTTCTACTGATCCACATGTAAAACAGAGGTTGCCTTCCTCAAAGGTTGTTTCAAAGATTGTTGCTGCCTGTGCACAGACAATTTGTGAGCTAATCCCTTCCCAGTCTCCAAGACAACGGTGCAAAACAAATTGTCTCGAGGTTTTTCTTGCCAGAAGTCTAGTTTGTGTTTTTAATCTGCTCCATGGAATAGCTTTGCCATGTCCCGACACCACCTTTATGACAGGTAGAAGTCTCAATATTAAGGAACAAGCCTTTGGACTTTCTGCCATAGCCTGACCTTGTTGTGCTCCTGCAGGCTACCTAAAGCAAGAATTGAGTGGCAGGTCATAAGACAAAAAAAGGAAACACAGGTAAGAGACCTCAGCTGATAAATAACTCCACAAGGGAAGGAGGAACATGATCTCTGTGTGGGGTAAAACACACCATAAAGGTAGAAAATGGGCTTAATGACCTCCTCATGCCTTATTCTTGGTGACTAAACAAACCTGAGCTTAATGAGGCAGCATCTTTTATGTGGCCACTAGACTATGGGGGGAAAAAAAAGTTTTTATTCAGTGGCTCTACCAAGACTGCTACAGCTTTGTGCAGTCAAATCAGATGATGTTATAACAATAGATGGCCCTCAAAGTTTCTTGTGTGGTTTTTGCCCTCTAGGAAATTCATCTCAAGAAAAAGTTTCTCTCCCAAGACCTCGAGAGGCATCCAGAACAAGGAAGAAGGGTTATTTACACCCCATCCCTGGAAGTGTTAAAAGGTTGGATGGGGCTTGGAGCAACCTGGTCAAGTAGGAGGTGTCCTTGCCCACAGCAGGGGTCTGGAACAAAATAATTTCTAGGGTCCTTTCCAACCCAGACTGTCCTATGATTCAATGATTCTATAAAGTGCCATAACCAGAAGTGAAGAGAAAAGGGGAAAAAAAAAAAAAAATCTCCAGATGTATGTGGTGAAGGGTAGGAAGGGTCTGCTTTGCCTCCCACTTCTGCTATTTCTTTCCATTTTCTCTTTTTAATATATTACCACAAGAAGAGACACCCCAGCTGCATTCTTGTCTGGTTCAGGAGCTTGGATGTTAAACATTTTCACAGGGATGACAAAGCTGAGAAGTGTTTCCTGCTGGTGTCTGCAGAGATGGATGGGACCAGGAGCACTGCTCTGCTGAGGCTGTGAGCAGGTGGAAGGGCTGCAGCAATACTTTGGGGGGGAATTAGTCATTCCATGCATTCCCAATCCTCAGTGGAAGGGCCGTGTCACTGCCACAGCGTGCTCCTGGGAGCACCTCTGTAGCTTCCACGTGTAACAGGGATGCACACACCTGTAAGAAACTAAAAGAAACGAGAAAAAAAAAGGAACTAGAAACAAAGCAATGCCCCTTACTGTGTTCAGAAGTACCTCTCAGCTTCCTGGTGAGGCCCATCTGGCTGCAGGCCCCCTCCTGCCATATATCCTCCAGAATCTCTGCTGATACAATATACATTTTCTGTGGAAAAACATAGAAAACAGGCACTGTGGATCCAGCCTGAACTCCCTATGAACAATGAGGAGAAATTTTGAGGGGCAAGACTCTGGCAGAGCATCTATGTTTGCCTGTGGGCTTAGCTATGGACAGCCAGGGAAGGCACTGTTAAGTGTAGATATAAAAAAATTAATTGTTTGTCGAGTTGAAGTCTTCTCAGCCTAGCCAGACCATAACAACTTATTTAGTCCCATTATTACATAGGTCCCTAAGATCTCAGTGACCTAATTATGGATGGGAATTAGCAAAAAACTAAAATTGTTACATGCAAGTCTCCCAGAGCTGCAGCATGCTTTGGTGATACTCCTTCATCCCGTGCAACATTATGGGAGGCCATCAGCTTCCTAAATCCTTTCCTGGCGAGGGAGGAGGATGATTATGATGCTGGTGTGTGCTGGGGGCAGGGAGGGAATGGTCTTCCTCCATGGCCTCGAGTTTGCTGAGAATTAATTCTGTGTGTCAACCCCAAACTTCTGTATTAGTAAGTTACAGTCTTTACTGTTTGTCCGTGATTCTTTCTCCTTATAAAATGTTACTTCTTCTAAGGGGAAAAGCCATGCAACTGGACTAAATAATGCATACCTTAAATGTTATAAATGCACGTTTTGGAGCTGGCTTTTCTCATATAGCAAGCTGATTGCTTTATGTATAATATGGGAAGGTTGTATTGTATGTTCTTGTATTAACAGAATTTGAAAAATGTAATAGATGAATGTTCTTAGATTGTAGCAGAGTAGGGATGGGATTGTTTGTGTTTTTTTTTTGTAACTCCTCAAACAGATGGAAGACAGGAGGGGCATCTGGGATTCCTGAAGATAAGGAACAATTGAGCCTTGTTGAAGAAAACTGATTTACCACCTCCATCCAGACTCTATGGAGCCCCATAAATAAACTGTGTACTTAAGGGGGGTCTTGAAACCAAATGAATCATGCATTTGAATCATGCATTAGCTCATTTAAAAATGTAACACCAAGACTTTCAAATACCAAGAAATCTGGAATAGAGTGTGTTGCTTTGTACCCTCAGCTGAGTAGCTACCTTTTTGTCTCCTTAATTGTCTATTTTTATTCTATTTTATTTTATTTTTATTAAACTTATAAATTAATATAAAAAGATGAAACGTCGTTTTTCACATTAAACGAAAGCATGCTTGGGAACACGAGCTAAAGCAAGACCCAAACCACAGAGAGGCAGGAGGCGTTTGAAAACTCAATTATTTGGCTGTCACAACTAGCAGAGGCAAGGGAATGGATCTCTGCGCCTTGGGAAAGTCGTAGGCACAGGAAAGGCTCTTAAATACAAAAATTATCCCTGAGTAGCTTGGGTATGTGTTTGAGGAGTCCTACCACACCAGTAAAGTGGTCTCAGCAATCCAGTCCTTCCCCAGCCATTACCTTCCTGTGAAGGGCTGTGAATCAGTATTGCCTCAAACGAGGAGCACTTAGCCAGAGGAAAACAGAGGAATGTCCCAAATTCTGTTGTTGTTACATAAACCCCCTCGCTGAACATCTGGAGAACATCTGAAGTTTAACAAAGCAGGCCTGCAGGCACAGGCATTTTTGACCTTCCCTGTAATGGAAGCACAAAAATTGAGATTGAAAAGAGGGCCGTGAATATCACCAGAAATGGAAGACAAATTAAGTCCAGCATATAGGGGCCAGCTTTGTCCCAGACACCTGACAGGACTTCCACAGTCCTACCCGAGCAGTGCACAACAGTGGGGAGAGACAAGGCAAGACTGCTAAACACAAGGTGCTGGGCACTTCTGAAAAATTCCTGCTGGTCCCTGTCTCCTGGGAAGCCAGCTTGCCACCCGGTTCTGCTTAAAATTGTTTTTCTTCTGGGCAAATTGGAATTTAAAGGGAACATTTAGATTTTTCTCTAAATGACATGATGAAATGATGGGGAAAACTGACAAACACTCCAGAACTGAGGCTCAGGATCTGACATTTTTCACTGGTTCGGGATCTTTTCCTTTCTGCAGAGGGAAAGTGCTAGGGCATGGTCCGGAGTGGAGAGGGGAAAGGAACAGAAGCAGGAAAGATCCCTCCTGCCACTTACTTTTTTCAGCAAAAAGCTGTAAACCAGCCCAAAGACAGGGAGATGTTTCCTCAGGTGCCTTTTGCATCCCTGCATTGGACATGGCCCAGGTGGGATGTGAGGGGGGACATAGAGCAGGGGGTGTGCAGAACCCCCCTTGTCCCACCCCTGCCTGCTGGCAGCCGCCCATCCTGCGGGCTGGGCATCCCTAGCCACAAATGTGTAGCCCAAGGGCTTGTCCCTATCATCTTCCTCCATGCCTGACTCCTGCCAAGGACTGTGGCAAGCCCTTAATAGGCACTTCTGAGCTGTTAAAACCGCCTTTCTTAGGGCAAATGTGAAGGCTTTTTTTCCTGACTTTCCATGGGGAGGAGTGCAGGAGATCTGGCACAAACAGCTGCCACCCACAGAGCCGCCCCAGAGCTCCTCCTCAGACTTTCCAGCTGTGAGTGAGGTGTTCCCAGCGCTGCAGGGAGCCCGACAAGCATCTCCACAGAGGTGGAGGCAGCATGACTAAGAGGAGGACATGAGACAATGTCCTGTTGAATGTCCCCACTGTCTGGGGAACAAGTGACTTTGCATGAATCCACAGCGAAAAGCTGTGGCAAGACGTGGGACACAGAGGTGTGGGCCTAGGAGTTTCCCCAAGGACATTTTAGAGATCTCTTAGTGTTGTATTCCTCTGGGGAATGGTTTTTCCCCCCAGAATCCTCTAAAGCCTGTGACCAGGTAGTTTGACCCTTCCTTCCTATCTTGACCCTACTGGCTCAGGTCCAGCTATCTCTCCTGAGCAGAGACCAGATAAAGTCCTGTTTCTTTCTTTTTCTCTCTCTCTCTTCCCTGGAACCCTTTGAGAATAAAGCCTTGGACTGATTCTAGGGAGTGAGAGCCTCTTTTGGAATCTTTCACCCTGTTCCCTGAGATATTCCTCCAAAGCCCCACAAGGAAACTGAGCTAGCTCAGGAGCCCAGGGGGCAGGCGGGGGAGTATTTCATCTTGGGATGTAAAATCAAGATCTGGGAGGGAGGAAGTCAAGTCGGACAAACACCCTAAGAGACTGTGGAAAACAATTTATTCGACAAATTTCCAAAGTGGACAATTTCAGTAAAACACAGGCGTAAAATAGAACTAACTGGTACAATGGGACTTTGGATACAAAGTAAAGAGTTTGGGGTGCCGATACCTGGCAGTCGCTGTTGGTTTCTCCGAAGGGCATGAATTCATAGCAAGAGCACCAATGGAAGCGCTGAAACAAAATCTCACCCAGCCAAACCACATTTTCAGTGTGGTCCCGGAAACAACTGTGTAAACACCAAGGGCTCACATCACCCACGTAAGCGATAGCACCTTTGTCAATATATCTGTAGAGTGTGAGTCAAAGACCTTGGGAGATGATGGCAGCCTTTCCCTTGACTTTGCTGGGCTGAGGATGAGGCCCTAATTCAATATATAGTGCAGTTAGTGGGTTTCCCTAGGGCCCAGGTGCCTAACTCCTAGGTGGTCCTATAGAAACAGTACTCCAAGAGAGCTTGCTGGGAATAAGTCAGCTCGGCTCTTTTAAAATAATAATAATAAAAAAAAAAAATTAAAAATCCCACTAACTGGGCTCAGAGAGATTTTCCGGAATAGAGCTTGAACCATAAAACAAGTCTTCAGGTTATTCATGAGGTTCCTGGTTTCACTGTAGGACCATGAGATCAGTAAGTGAGGGAGTGCAGTTATGTAGCTTCTTTTAGGGTTTCCCCCTCCCCAAAGGCTGCTGCCCATCTTTCCTTTGGTCAGTGTCCAGCTTCCCTGCCCTGAATGGGAGCATCAGTGCTGAGGGATGCTCCATCCCCCCTCCATTCCCTCAGCCTTGGGAAGTGAGTGTCCCATCCCCTGGCCCTGGAGGCCAGAGATGCTTGCACACAGCTTGGGTAGTGCAGTCCAGCCCTCTCTCCTCCTCAGGCATGGGAGATATGAATCAAACTTGCCAGCTGTGACAATGATCCCCTCTCAAAGCTTGCTGAAGTGTGACTATTTCACTTGAAGCACAGCGTTAAGTTAGGATCATCGTGAGCTGGGCAAGTGCTCAACTGATGTATGAAAGAGAGAAAGAAATGAACAACAACAAGAAAAAAGGTAGCTAAAAAGAGCATAACCAGCCTTAAGAGACCAGGCTAGATCTTAGTGGTACAAAAGTCCTCATCCCAATTCTTTCTTGGCAAAAACACTGTGGGATGAGGTTGGTATTTGTGTTTTGATGGCTTATTGCTAGGTGTGCTTGTGTTTTCCTACTGTGGGGTGGGAGGGCAGTCATGGGCAGTGAGGGAATTTGAGGCTAACAGAGTAGAAACACAGATGATGAAGCAGAAGGAGAAGGGAGGGGACTATGTACAGCTGTGGCACTATGGTTATCTGCATAGATGTAAATTCCTCAGGTTGGTCAAGAGTACCGTTAAATTTTTTTTTTTTTTTTTTTGCTTCGGTTGGTTTTCCTTTTTAGGTGAGACAGAAGCAGCTATGGCCTTGGCAGAAACCCACCCAGATGCTCAGTCAACAGCTATCTTCCTGGAGACAGTTTGGTAGAAGACACCACGCAGCAGAGAGTTGTAGTCGGGCACGCGGAAAAGGTGCCGCTCCCCGTAGGCCACGTCGTAATCCGCGCTCTTCCCCGTGACCAGGACACGGATGTTTGGCTCGTTGGCTTGGCTGCCCACTGCCAGCACGTAGATCTCAATGTCAGCCTTCTGTGCGTCCTGCACAGCCCTCTCAATGGCCCTGGCACTGATCCCTTGGGAGTGTCCGTCGGAGAACACCAGCACCCTCTTCTTGGCCACGGCGCGGGCGGAGCGCCGGTACAGCTCCGTGATGAACTGCAGGGCGGAGTTCACGTCTGTGGCGTCGTTCATGAACTCCATGTTGTCCACGGCCTTGGCAATGACCGTGTAGTTGTACTGGAACTGAGCTTCCACCTTCTGCTGGTTCCGGCCGCTGTACTGCACCACCGAGATGCGCACGGAGTCGTCGGCCGGCTTGCCGGCCTCCAGGAACCGCCCCGCCAGCCGCTTCACAAACTTCTTGGTGGTCTCAAAGTTCTTGCTCCCCACGCTGGTGGAGCTGTCCACCAGCATCATGATGTCTGCTGGCCCAGTGAAGGTGACTGCAAGGGGAAAGGTCCAGGGCTTGTTACACTTCGGCCTTTCCACGGAAAGCCGATGAAGTCACTGGCTGTCTCACAGGCTTCCTGCCTTGTCAGACTGGAAAATCTCCTCTCATGCTAGCTTTCTTTCCCCTGCCCCAGTGCTGTCCTACACTTATCCTTTCACCTGTTCATTCCTTCTTTTATTTGGTTTAGAATAGGCTAGGTAGGTGTTTATTTGGCTGAGATAATCTAATGACTCTTGTTTAAACACAGTGGCTCTCCTTGCATGTCTGGGGAACCACTTCATCCTCCTCACCTCCCTTCTTTCCACGGAAATTCTGAGGACTGAATATGCTTCTGACTTGGAAGTGTACTCCATTAAAACCCTCCCTGTACTCACTTTTCTAGCACCTTTCTCCAATATCCTTCCCAAGGAGCTAATTTTGCTCGTGCTTCCACCACTAGATAGTGGAAGCAGGTGATGAGGTCAGTTACTAATACCTGAGAGGATCACAATCTTTCACAGCCTCCTCTCTAGCTTTGAGATGCCAGAGAAACAACCACCTACGATTTTCCCCAGCTGTTTTGGGCTGGTGTGTGTGTGTGTGTGTGAAAGAGACCCTGAGAGTGTCTGACAGATCTTGCTCACCTCTCCAGCCCAGGAGCATCTCCATTGCAAGAGGTGTCCAAGCCATGCATCCCCACAAACACAAACTCCCACTTCCCCCATCACAGCACCCACAGCCCTTTGGTGTGACATGAGGAGTCAATACTCACTTGGGCAGGTGTAGTCAGGACATTTTTTCTCTGTTAAGAAAATAAGAAAGGTTAATGTCACCAGCTCACCCAGGAAAACCACTTGTCCCACAGAGCCACAGAATGGACAGATGTTCACCTGCAGAAGGTGAACATCCACCTTTGCCACCTGTGCAAAGGCTATAAACGTGCATGAAAAATGGTGTGGACAGACACGTCCTGCAGCAGGTGAGGATGGGGACCTGATCACAAAGTATTCTGAGACACGAGATGCCCTTGTCCCTTATTTAACTAAATTTGGTCTCTGTTCTCTTCCCTCACACCTGCTTAAGAGCATGACCCGGGGGACACAAGGGAAGGCATCCTGCATCCCTGGCCAGTTTTCCCATTGCCTCCAGCCACTGCCTTTCACCCACCTTGGCAGACGTACGAGGTGATGTTCTGCAAGAAGGTGTCATCCAGGAGCTCGGCATAGTTGTCCCTTTGAATGGACAGCCCCGGCCTGGTTGGTCTGCTTAAACAAGCGATGTCATTCAGGTGATCTGGATTTGGAGGGTTCCGGAAAATGTCACCAATCCCAAGGGAAACCACCTGTGGGGAAGTTCGGGTCCATCACTGGGCGCATTCATCACCTAATGCATTCATTACTGTGTATGCCTGCCACTTGGTGGAAGTGCTTCTAGTGACAGCTGTGTCCCCCGTGAAACATGAGACTAGAAACTAGAGGACATTAATCATAGGAATTAGAAGATATTTATTAGGAATAGGCATTGAGATGGCAGGTATTGCTTAATACTCGCTGCTCTTTGTACTGTACTGGTTGCCTAAGGGGGGGAAGAGACAGGACTGTGCGAGAACAATAAGGAGGGATGCAAGGATGCCTGTCTGACAAGGGGAAAGATGTGTACCAAAACAGGAGGCAAGAATACAAGACTACCAGAGACACTGAGATAACGAGGCTCCTCAGGCCCCAGGACCAGATAAAACTGATCTCATAGCTTGGACTATGACTGGAAGATCAGTGAGCATGCGCAAGGCAGCGGGGCCAGAAGTTCATCTCGAGAGGAAGACTATTTTCTTCATCCCTGAGACCCCCGAGACGACCACCAGAGACATAGGAAGCAAAGAGGGGAAGAGCCAAGAAATGAATATGCATAAGTGTATTGCGAAACTTGGTGCACGTGCAACATTCTAGAGGTTAGAAGAAAAACGGGTGACCTGAGGGGCTGTGCATGCCTTTGGGAGTTATCGCATCGCGTGCGGCGCTGAATAAACCACACACCGACTTGAAAACTCCGTCTCTGAGTTTTAGAGTTTTCCCATGTGCCACCCGCCCTAGCCTTGTGTGGCAAGGACCTGGGGACACCCAGAGAGCCTGCACAGCTGCCCCGTGGCGTCCCCCCGCCGTGCCCTTACCGGGGTGACATCGCAGAGGGAGTTGAGCGGGGTGGGGTCCCGCAGGGTGTCGGAGCGCCCGTCCGTGATGACGATGGCCACGCGCTTGTCGGACGTGAACCTCCGCAGCAGGTTGTCCTTGGTGAACTGCAGGGCCTCCCCGGTGTAGGTGCCCCCAGCGATCCACTGCAGGTTCTTGACTGCCCTGCAAGGACAGACAGCGGTGAGCCTGCCAGCTACAAATTGACATCAGGCACCTGGGGAGGTGACTTTGTTTTCCCATGGAAAAGGGCCTCCGTTTGTGTCTAATGCTGCCTGCCTGGCCCAGGGCTTCTGCCAGCTGAAATCCCATCAGAATTCCAAACAGATGAGGATCTCTCCCAGATGCAAGCTGCCACCAGTTGGAAGCCTGGCTGCCCTTGGAGTGCCAAATGCCTCCTACAAACTGACATCAGGAACCTGGGGAGGTGACTTTGTTTTGCCATGGAAAAGGGCCTCCGTTCGTGTCCAATGCTGTCCGCTTGGCACTGGGCTTCCGCCTGCTAAAATTCCACTAAAATTCCAAACGGTTGAGGATTTCTCCCAGATGCAAGCTGCCACCAGTTGGAAGCCTGGCTGCCCTTGGAGTGCCAAATGCCTCCTACAAACTGACATCAGGGACCTGGGGAGGTGACTTTGATTTCCCATGGAAAAGGGCCACGAACACAGCTTGTGACCAGGGAGACACCCCTGCATAGGGATTTGGATGGAAAACTGGCAAGCTCCTTAGTTTAGTCTCAGCACCACTTATGCTGCCACCAGCCACTAAAGGACATTTAGACTGTTGCAGCTGCAGCAGCTGCTGGCCTGGAGATGGAGGATGGGGGGTGAGTAGGTGTCCCTGACTCACAGACCCCACAGACTCACTGCTTGAGCGCCCCGATGTTGTCGATGTTGGCATCCCCCATGGCCACCAGCTCCTGTGTGTTGTCATGGCTGTACTGCACAACGCCCACACGGGACTCCCCAGCCTCAAACTGTGGGACAGAACAGAAACCAGTTAGGAGCAGATACCTCAGGGGAACCCAGAGGCTCAGAATCCTGCTGATGGTTTCTCCCGAAAGCCTTCATGGCAGGTCCTGATGTTTCTCTTCTGCCTTATTCTGGGCAGGCAGAGCCCCACCAGGAGTGGATGCACATTGGGACCAATTTGGTGAGACAGCAAGTGAAAGGAAACCCAAACCTAGGTCTCACAGCTCACTGGTCTCAACAGCAACCATGGGACTCTCAGGCACACAGTGGAATTCTTCGGATTGTCCTGTGTGCAGTCAGGAGCTGGACTCAATCCTTGGGTCCCTTCCAACTCAGGGGATTCTATGGTTCCATGAGAAGATCTGTTTTCAAGACTCCTGGTTCTCTTCCAACACGGTGGTTTTGCTACCAAGCCCTACATTTCCTGCTTATTACTGGCTCTTTGCCATTCAAAAAACGCCATTTATGTCCACCACACAAGTTATCAACAGCAGATTAAGAGCTTTAGATGTGGCTTGGTTGTACCTTCAGGAAAGTCTGGATTCCCAACAGCCCTTCAAATCACAGAGGTAAGCAAAACATACAGCAGGTTACCAGAGAGGAGTTAGGAAGGAGAGCAAGCATTTGTGTCCCTCTTCAGACTGAAAGATTTGCTATGGGAACAGTATTGCTGGGTTTGGGCTGCAAGGATCATTTTTAGTACAGCGCTTAACTGGTGAGCTAAATCCGAGCGTGGGGGCTGGACATCAGAAACTTCCAACACACTCTAGACTCCTGAAAGGCCCATCAGAGCAAGGGAGAGACACTGATTGATCAAGGTGATTGAATGCTCAATGAGCCATCTGCTCTGAGATGTGGAGGAAACAGCCTCTTTGCCCAGAAAGGGTGAAATGTCTACTTTGGGATGACAAACTGCTGTCTAATCTCCATCGCTTTATGAATTTGGGAAGACTAGCTTGAAGCCAGCCCTGGTGGAGGCTTTTTGGAGTGGAGGCACCTCCCCATTTTCCTGCTTGCAGTGAAAAACAAGCCCGTGCACACCAGGATCTCACAGCACTCTGTGGAAACAATCTCACCTTGACCCGCTCGTCCTTGCTCAGGCGGTCGATGACTTTGATGATGAAGTCCTTGGCAATCTGGAAGTTCTGCAGGCCGATGCTCTCCGAGCTGTCCAACACAAACAGGAGGTCGACGGGACCACAGGTGCACTCTGGAGCAAGGCACAGGAGCAGAGGGACATCTTTTGGAGGGAGGCATTCCCCAAGGAGGCAGCTGAGGCCTGCTGCAGCCATGCCCAGCTGGGTGCCTATGCCCCATCCACCCCCGAAGCACGGTGCAAAACAATGCAGAAAAATAGCTACACAGGAGACCTGAGAGCCAGTTTACAAATTGCTCCATGTGTATTTGCTCCCTAAAAAGACGTGGGGCATTTCCAGGCTGTGAGTACCCTTAAACCACACAGTAATTATTCCATAACCCGTTTCCTCATAAGCCTTCTCATTTCTTCCATTCACCCAGCCCAGCAGGACAGAGGTGACAACTGGTGGGCTGGAGGAGGCTGACTCAGCTTGCTCCCCTCTTTCTCACAGCTGAAGAACATCATGTGCCCTTGGCTGTCCCTTCAAGCTTTTGGACTGCAAACCCAACCCATCAGGGGCAGCATCAGGGACTAAAGCCCAGCACATTCCTCTGCTAACCAGCACAGGATTGGGAAGGAAAAGGACAGAGCTAGATCCCCAGTGTGCCCAGAACAGACATCCCAACTGCAAAAAGGGTGGAGAAAATCCACCCTGCTGGCACAGGGCACCTTGACAACCATTTTCCAGTTGCAGGACTCAGCCACATCAGCCTCTAATCCGCTCAGGAATTGCTTTCTGCCCTCCTCTGCCTGGCTCATGCCTGGCTCTCCCTCACGGGCTCCCACTACGTCTCCATAGCAAAAGGCAAGGAGCAGGGAAAGGGTGGGGTGCAAGGAAGGAGAAGGACTAGCAAATGTTTGCAGACCAACTTTGCCAAGTAACACTCACCGCAGCAAGCTAGAGGAAAAGGGAGAGAAAGAGAGAACATTAAAATGCTTGACAAAAGGGTTTTTCACACCCTAATGCAGACTGCAGGTTTGTGTCTCTGCAAACCCACAGACACCTGGCCTGGACAATCCAAGCTCATGGAGGTTTCTCTCCCACTTGAAATACCCAGATTCTCTCCCATTTCAGGTTGGGATGCCCTGACCTGGAGCACCACACACAGCAGAGCTCTGTTTCTGCACATGCTGTGATGTGTTCTTATTCAAATAAAAATAAAAGCTAAGTAAGTCACCAGAGAACAGAGCTCAGGGTCAGTTCCCCAAGCACCCTGTGTCCTTCCAGCACTTCATTACCAGCCATGGGCCAGAAATCTCCTGTAGGACATATGTACTGCTTCTCCCCATGGCAGGACACCCCAAACCAGGCCCCCTTTCCCCAGGGGGAATACTAGACCATGATATTTAGGAAAAAAAGATAACATCTCAAAATGGGCCACTCAGGGATTTTTACACAACTTTGCTGATTTTTTCCCTGTACAGAGCCACAGACAAAGAATTTTGTGCCATGTACAAGTGAGGCACAGTTTTTTGAGCTGCTCTAGAGGTTGAGTTGGAGGTCCTTGCATCAAGGGGACTTAATTGTGGCTCATGAAAGGGGAGACATGCCCATGGACAACATTCCCCTGCCTGGAGACAGGGAAAATTCAGCTGCCTCTTGTTTATCAAGGCACTGAGCAGGGTGGGAGGAGAGGTACAGGAATACTCACAGCACATCTTCATGATGATGTCCAAGATTTCACATTCCTGAAAACAGAGGAAAAGGAATGTTTGATTAAAGCAATCCACAGAGCAGGCCAGCAAGCAGCACCCCAACCCTGTCCCACTCACATCTGGTCCTGGAGGCCCCACGGGTCCTGGTGGTCCCTGTCAGACAGAAGCACAGAGGAGTTACAGGAGCAGTCAGTCCTATCTGTGGTGCACTCTAATGATTGCCAAGCAATGCAGAGTCATGAAAAGCCTCTTGGCTTCCCAGCTGCTGGCCCCTGCGCCGGGCTTGGAGCAGGGACATCAGCCATGGCCTGGTGCTACATGGAGGTGGGAGGAGGAGACCCACTTCCACATGTGCCATGTACACCCAGGTGGGAGCACACACAAGGTGTGCATGGCTTGGTGCTGCTCCCAGAGCACCCAGAGCATGGAGGGATGGATGGAGGGATGGTGGGATGCATGGCAGTGGGGCCTACCCTGCCAGGGCCCTTACTCACCGGGGGACCTTCACGTCCCCTGTGGCCCTTTGCTCCTTTGATGCCGCTGGGCCCAGGGGTCAGGTTCTGGAATGAAAACAAAGCAAAACCTCACAAATCTGTGCGTGCCACGGGTCAGCATCTTTCCCTCCAGATGTCTGATGAGCCCTGCTTCACCACTGAAGTGTTATCTGAGGTTGCTGTACCCAACTAAACGAGGATTTGGAAGGGACACTGGGGAAGTCTCCCTCCATGGGGCAGCGATAAAGCTCAGACCACCAGTGCCATCACCATCAGGGCCACCTGGAAGCATACAAAGCCTGGCAGAGGTGATGCCCACCTCAGCCTAACAAACGCGGAGGAGGTTTGCCAGCTGTCAGACACAAAATGAACATCTGGAGGGAGCTCCCCTTGTTACCCATCAGTCACTGCTCAGAGGCAAAAAAGGCTGAAGATTTACAAAGTCTGATGGGCTCTGGTCCATCATGGCCCAAGGCTCCTGCACTGTGCTCACAGGAAAAGAGGATTCAGCATTGCACAGATTACTCACATCATTGCCAGGGTCACCAGCTTCCCCTTCATCACCTTTAGGTCCAACATAGCCTTTTGTTCCCTGAAAAACAGTATGGATGAGACTGCTGTGGTTAGCGTGGTGAAGCTGGTGCTGGCATGTGGTGACCTTGTGAAAGCTGTCTTGGGACAGGGGTGGAGAGCAGCACATAGGCTCCCCAGCACCAGATTTTAGTGCTCTTGATGAGGAGAACTTCTTAGGTGGCTTTCACTGCTACAAAACCACAGAATGGTTTAGGCTGGGAAAAACCTCCAAGAGCGAATCCAACCATTAACCCATCACTGTATCAAGCCCCCAGCACAGCATCACCCAGCTCCCCTGGGTGACACTCCCAACCCCCAACTCTGGCTCTGGGACTGCTTCAGAGAGTACCCAGCCCAAGCTGCCGCCCTTGGGTGTTACAGCCACTGCCTCCACGCTTCCACTGCAAGTATCCACTGCAGAGAGAGGTGGGCAGAGGGAAAAGAGGGTTTTGGAGGAGCAGGTTGCTTCAGGTAGCCCATTCCACCGTGCAGCTGGCAGAGAAGCTCCAAGTGCCAAGCCACCACCAAGGGCAAATCCCGTGTGGCCGAGGAAGCAGCACACTTACGTTAATGCCAGGGTTGCCTCTGTCTCCTGGCTGCCCCTGGGGATGGAGAAAAGGAAGCATGTTAGGCTGGACAAGTAGGCATAATGGTATTGCAGTTTCAAGGCAGCACAAAAGACTTACTGGGGCACCTGTGAATCCAATTGTGCCGTTCCCAGGAGGACCGTCCTCCCCCTGGAAAGGAAGGCAGACATAGATGGGACAAAGAAATGCAGGCCCCTCAGCATGGCAGCAGAATGCTGGTCTCCTCAGACAGTGTTATCTCCCCAGCACCACTCACCTTTTCTCCCATCAGCCCAGGGTCCCCAGGCAGCCCAGGAGCTCCAGGCAATCCATTTGGGCCCTGGAAAGGGCAGAAGAAGGAGTCAAGCATTGCACAACATCATCTGAGCTGGGAAGACAGTGACTTCTGAGGCAACCTGCTACCAGCAAGAGCCCACCATGGAGGTGTTCTGCTTATACAGGAGCAATGTGAGGATTTAGATTAATGTCAGAAAGAAGCTCTTTACTCAGAGGCTGGGGAGGCCTGGCACAGGTTGCCCAGGCAGGCTGTGGCTGCCCCATGCTTAGAGGTGTTCTGGGCCAGGTTGGACAAGGCTTGGAGAGACTTGAGATAGTGGAAGGTGTCCCTGCCCACGGGACTGGATGAGCTTTAAGGTCTATCCCAAACTGTTCTAGGATTTCTATGAAAGCCAACAGCTGTGCTTGGCTTCCATTTGCTGCCTGCCCTGGGGATCAAACCTGCTGGCAGATTCAGGTGGCTGCCCCCAGAGAGCAGCCTCCCCAGCTCCCGTGATGGGAAGCTGTGTGGTCTGTGGCGTGGCTATAACCTCTCCAAGAAATGACCTGTGGGAGGTGGGGGAAGAGGCAGCTGTGGCCTCAAGGACCCATGGAAATGCCTGGATGTGTCCGCCAGGAAGCCAGTACTGGAGCCTGTGCCAATAGGTTCAACGGGGTTCCAGTCTCCAGGGGATTTGGGTAAAGACCTAAGGGGCAGCCCCTGCTGCTCCTCCCTGCATCCCCTCCCTGCAGAAGAAGAGATGATGAAGCAGCACTGACCTCACTGCCGGGGGGGCCGTCATCTCCCCTGTAGCCTTTGGGTCCTGGGGGTCCGGGCTCACCCTAGGGAAGACAGAGAGCTCTCTCAGAGGGGGTTTCTCTTGCTGCTGCTCCTGCCCTGAGGGGCTGGTCCCTTTGTTTCGTGATTTGATGGGTGGAACTACCCATGGAAGAGTCAGCTCCACCTTGGACAGCCCCAGAAAGGACCTGTAGATGAGGGTTAATACTGATAGGGAGGTACCTCAGGAGCTGTGCCTGGCTCCTCCTTTTCCTCCTTTCTCCCTTATGCCATTTTCTATGCAAAACCCTCTGGGAGGTAGATCCCTGCTGAGCATGAACCAAACCCAGAAGCTCTCTGGGCCAAGCTGTGACATCCCAGGTATGGGCTGAACATGGTATGCTTTCAGTGGCAGGCCCCCAGAGCCACCCCTGTCCTTCAGAGCTCACCCCAGTAACAGAGCTGGTTGGAAGAGGACCAGGGAGGACAGGCTGATGCTTTACAGGATCAAAGCACAGCTGTGTGGCACAGTGACATCTCATCAGCCCTTGTGACAGAGGTGCCCCTGGAGGACCGTCCTTGGTGCAAGCACATCGCCCTTGGAAGTGACACAAACCTCCCCGTGCCCAACAGCTTGGACATGTCTGGGTCACAGCCAGGGTGGCTGTGGGGAGTTTCTGTCCTCAGGAGGCTGCAGAGCCCTGGCAGCATGAGCTGGAACAGACAAGGCTGTCATGTTGCCACATCCCATCTGGGCAGTGGCCGCTCGCTCCGCCAGCTGCAGGGCTGGCCAGAGTCAGCACGAAACAGGAGAGGAGGCAGGAGGAGGGTTCTTTTCTCTGAGAGCTCCACAGATGCTCAAGGGACCCCCTCCACCTTCTGCTCAGTGCCCACAGCCCTTGGCAGGGTTTGCTTTCCAGGAGGTGGGATAGGATGGTGGACAATGACTGGGTAGTGATGCTCTGGCATCACATCAGGTGTTCAGGCAGCATTTCGTGTGGAGCTGGGTGTGCAGCCAGTGCCCAGGCAATGGAGAGGAGAGAGGGACGCAGAGAGCTGGTGCCAAACATCTGTACATACTGTAGGCACCCTTCTGCCAAGGAGGGGCGTCCTTGTGGGTGCAGAAATCTTAAAACTGCACAGTGCAGAGCACTGAACTGCTCCAAGGCATGTGACCTTATTTCTGCACAAAAGCCCAGAAGAGAGAAATCTTGGAAGGAAGGACAGGAACTTGAGATCATTCACGCCAGCCAAGGCTGGAGCCACAGCATCCTTGGCTCACGCTGGCCACTCTCATCCTCACTGCAGCAGCACAGTGCAAATCCCCCGTGGCCCCAGAGGAGTTTATGGTGGATGAGGCAGGATTTTGGGTGAGGAAGTCTTGTCCACTACTTCTCTGCATCAACAGAGAAGGGATGGGCACCATGGCCAGGGATAGGGAAGGACCACCAAGCCTGTCCACGAGGCTCAGGGAAAGAGCCTGCTGTCCTTTAGCTTCTCTCAGATAGAAAGAGGCTGAAAGGGAGTCAGAGGTTAGCGGGAGCGCTTTCCCCTCGCCAAGAGAAACACACTCCAAGGTTCCAGAGCTTGCTGATAACACGGCTTGAAAAATACTTGCGTTTGCCAAGGTCCCACTCTTACCCAAACCTAATTGCGCGTTTCTTCTTCATTTGGCCAAAGATAAGCATTCTTCCTCAGCTCATGGAAAAATCATCCTCACTTTGCAACTGCTTTTCAAATCTCCCTGGAGTGGTGGGAGCGCTGGGGCAGCCTCTGGCCTGGGGAGGCACGGGAGCTGCTGTTGTAATGCTTCCCTCTCTGACAGGGGTTTGACTCAAGCTCAGTGGTGGGGAAGGAAAACTGGTGGCCCACAGGCTCAGTGACAGCAGGGAGACCAATCTTCCTTCCCTTCCTCCCCGTCAGGAAAGGCTGTCTGGAAGCAGGATCTATCCCAGCCTGGATCCCCACTATACTTGCAGCAAATTTCTGTCTTCTGCACGGTCTTCCTCCTTCCATTGAACCTGGGATGTGCCTCTACCACAGAGAGAGCAGCCCCAGCCCCAGCCTCTTTTGCTGGCACCACCTGCAGCACTGATCAGTGGATTGTTACATGCACACGTGGGAAGAGCTGCCTCCCCACCAGGGCCATCTCCCAAACAGACACCTGAGCAAGCTGGATGCTCCCAGACTCTCCGGTCACGGCAGGATCTCGGCTCCGCCGCAGGATCTGGACAATATCAGAACAGTAGGACCTGGACAATCCTCCCGTGGGGATTTGGTACTCTTCACTGGCATGAGGCAGCTTCAAGGGAAGTCCAGCTTCAGGCAAGCACAAGCCTGGCACAAGCATGGCCCTTCTCCAGGCTGTGGCACAGCGCAGGTCTGGCATGGGGGTCACCCATGCTGGGGACAATGTGAATGCAACAGCCACCCCTTCAGGGCTGTTCTCCACTCCAGATCTTCTCCAAGGGCTCTCCAACACTTGGCCAAGCAGAAAGGAGTTTAAAAGCTGTCTCACATCTGTCTGCACGCTGGCCTCCATGCTTCACCTCTCATGGGAACCCTGCTCTGCCAGTGTGGGAGTGTTTATCTTGTTACATTCCTCTATCTTGGGATCCACCAAAACTCCGATGGTGTGGGTAGAAGGGACATTGTCCTACAGAGCCCAGTCCAAGGGTGATGTCAAAGCGTGCTGGCTCAGGTGCAAAGATCCTGCTGGCCACTGGAATCAGTGCCGTGGCTGTGAAGGATTGACCCAGCAACACCTCCAGACCCCAAGTTATCAGCTGCGAAGAAGGAGCCTGCAGCTGTGCAGGGGACAGAAGCCTTCCTCAGGCTGCAGGTGGCCCACCCTGCTCTCCAGCAAGTCCGTGTGGTCTGAGATCCATTCCTTGAGGCACACAAGGCACAGGCAGACCCCAGAGCAGGAGGGCCACACCTTGCAGTCAGCAGATTTGAGGAATGGGAGAGCCTCTCTGGGAGAGGCTGTCTGCAGGATGCCAAGTCTGTCAGGGATACCTCTGGGGCCACATCAGGATCTCCTCACCAACACAAGATGTTTCACTGACACCCCTGACTGAGATGAGCAGTTTCTGGCCCCAGGCCTGAACATTTTGTGTGTGGCTGCAGCTTGCCACTTTCCAGTTCTGTCGCATGTGTTGACATCTGTTTCCATGGGATTGGGAAATGGTGTGCAGGTTGTTCTGCCCACAGCCCAGCAGCCGTGTCTCCATTTTTTTGGCCTTGTTCATATCCTGGGTTCTCATAAAAATCCCTGCCCTTCTTCACCAGCTTTGCTTCCCTGTCTGGAGGAGTCACCCCAAGATGCTGTCCTATCCCACCCTCCCTGGCGTCCCAACCACTTCCACCTGGGATCCAGAAGGTTAAACCAAGCTCTTACCTGGTCACCAGGTGGTCCGAGGGGTCCTTCCCGTCCTTGGTCACCAGGTGGTCCAGGCTCTCCCTGAAAACACACACAGAGGGCATGAGAAGCACAAAGAGGAGCAGGCCTGGGTGCAGAGGGACCTGTGTGCAATGGGGAGCAGGGGTGCAGTGGGATGGAAACGCAGGCATCCAAACAGGCAGGGGTTTGAGGCAGATTCAGGAATTGAGCAGGGAACTGTCAGAGGTGGAGGGAGATAAAGACAGGATAGTGTGGCCACCTTGAATCCAAGAAGATAGCCCTAAGAGGAAGGCCTTGTGAAGCTTCATCTAGAGGACACTTTTCAGCCCATTTTGTGCCAGAAAAGCAGAAGTGTGGAGAGATTAATCTTCTGCAGATACACAGACCTGGCCCTGGACCCAAACCAGCCACACTCTGCACCCATGGCTGCTCTTTTAGAGCAATTCCTGCCCTGGGCAGTCTGCATGGAGACGAACACAGCTTCCAGGATGGCTGCATCCTTCCGACAGCCTGCCATCCCTATGGAGCTAAGGGGATTTCCATGGGAATGAGCCACAGATGAGGAGAGAGACATCCTCACCTCTCAGTGTTCTCCCCTCTCCTTTGCTGGCACTCAGAACCCGGAGCCAGGGCTGTTTGCAGAGAACTGACAGCCCAGGGGGGTGCAGAACACCTGAGTCTCAGTGATTTTGCACCCCAACAGCTCCAGCAGAAGGAAACACACCATAGACATGGCTCAGTCCTCTTTTCACTGAACAGCCTTCCACCAATCCAGCAGAGCTGCATCCCAACAGGGCAAGTGTGCCTGCCAAGCCCAGGCTGGCTCTGCAGCACCTTCCCCATCCAGACACACGGCCAGGAACGAGCAAGTCAAGAGGAGAGGCAGAGGAGAGGGGAATTTGAGGGAAGCAGTCGAGAGGTTGGTGACCTAAAGCTGTTGTTTGCAGCTTAGAAGCGTCCAGACATGCATGTGCCAAACAGCAAATATAAAACACCACTTCCAAACGGCCCCGAGACGTTTCTGGCGAGGCTACACAGCCTCGTGCTTGGACTCCAAGCTGGAAGGAAGCAGCCCATCATCTGCTGAACAACTTAACTGCAGGACACTGGCCAGCCTTCCTCTCCCCTACGTTTGCCCCGCACACCCCGCGCGGCAGCACTGACGTTCCCTGAGCAGCAAACAGGAACAGGGAGGCTGCCAGAAGCCCCTTGCCACAGCTGCCCCCTCCCCAAGGCAGACCTCTGCCTCCCTCCAGGCTGCTGCTGGGTCCTGGCTGTCCTCACTGCAGGAGCAGGGTGCAAAGGTGGATGGGGATATGGGATGCTGCTGTGGAATGCCCTGGCTCCCACCACCCCTGCCCAGCACAGAGCACCCCTTGCCCCTCCCTGTGACCTGTGACAAGTCTGTCTGTCTGTCGCTTGCCACATGTTTGTCCCGGCCTGCTGAGAGTTCCTGCCTGTCCCTCCCACAATCACACTCGATGACTCACCCCAGCAGGCTGCAGACATACTTTCCTAGTGACTCCCACTCAAAAGGGGAGGGAAGAGTGTTCCCCCTTCCATCCACACTCACTCATGCTGCCCTGCTGCTGACTGTACCTGTGCCCTCCTGCCTGAGCCACTGGGAGCCCAAGCAGCCCCTGAGCACCCAGAGGAGGACACCTTGACTCTTTCCTCTCCATTAACTTTTCCAGCTGTTCATCTGCTCTTGGCTTGCTGGGCATGCTCTCCTCTGGATTTTGGCTGTTTGGTGATTACCTGCTGGCATAAAGGGGCAGTTCCTGGGGGACAACAGCAGGTCCCTCCCAAATTGGCAGGTCAAGGCACTGAGCTTGCCTGCTGGCCCACAGGCCGGTGGAGTCAGCCCCTGGACACCTCTTTCCCAGTCCCAGGCTTGCAGGCATCACCCTGCTCGGCAGCAGATGCCGAGGGAAGGCTGCCCTGCGGGCGCAGTTACCGGCTGTCCTCGGGGCCCGCGGTCACCCGGCGAGCCCGGGGCTCCTCTCTCTCCATTGCTGCCCTGCAAAGAGAGGGTGGCATCACAAAGTCAGGGCCTGCTCTCAGCAGGGCAAACCCCTCCCTCACTGCCCACCTCTGAGTGGGCTCAGCCCCAGGCCCTCTCCTCCTCCTCCAGAGGACACCTGGGCAGAGGTGCTCAGACTTACCCGTTCTCCAGGAGGACCATCCTCGCCTAGAGCACCCTGTGGAGAAACAAGAGGGGTGGTCAGGGGGTGGGGCTGGCCAGCAAGCACACACAGGGGCATCACAGGTAGAGAACTCGCCTCGTCACCAGTCTCTCCTGCCGGTCCAGGCTCACCCCGGTTCCCAGGAGCACCCTGCGAGGCACAGGGAGGCAAACGAGAAGTCAGACAGCTCTGGAGCAAAGCCCTGCACACTTGAAGAGCTCTGTTCAAGCTCTGCTTCAAAGCCCGGGCTGGAGCAGGGGTCCTCTCACAGAGAGCAGAGGATGTTCACCCAAGGGTGCTTCTTCACCCACCTTCTCTCCAGGGTTGCCAGGAATCCCCTGCCGGCCGGGCTTGCCGTCATTCCCAGGCTCCCCCTTCACAAGAACACAAGGCACTGTCAAGACTACCCCCAGCAGGGATTTCAGCTCCCACAGCACAGAGGCTACCAGGAGCCACAGTGCGCCCCAAGCCTCTTTCAGGGTTGTGCTGTCTCCCCATCCCAGCAGATTCCTCCCTACTCCACTCCCAGTGAAAGCCACCTTCTCACAGCACTTCCCTGATATCTCAGGGGTGCTGTGTGCCAGGCTTGTGGGCACCCACGAACCTTGGGCACACTCTGGGTGATGAGGGCCATCCTTTAGTGAAGAGGCCAGGTTGGACAGGGCCTGGAGCAGCCTGGTCTAGTGGAAGGTGTCCCTGCCCATGGCAGGGGGTGGAATAAGGTGGCCCCTTCCCATCCAAAACATTCTGATTCTGTGATAGGCTTGCCCCAAGCAGTGCAAGGAATTTCCACCTGCAGAAAAGGGGTCCCAGCATCCCTCCTCTGCGTGAGGCTGGGCAGAGCAACTCACCTTTGCTCCCTTGGGTCCAAAAGCACCAGGATCTCCCTTCGGCCCAGGCGGGCCTTGAGCTCCCTGTTAAAATTAAAGGCAGCATGGCTGCAACCCGAACTGGTGACACCATCTGCAGGAAACTGGGCATGTCCTGAGCATCCCAGCAGCCCGGCAGGTGGCTCCCAGCTGGGATGGACAGGAGGGATATGGCCAGAAGAGACTGCTGCACCACAGAGCCGTGCCAGCAGTGCTGCACCCGCACTGCTAAAACTTCTGAAGCTCAGAGGAAAATGGCAGAGAAGGTGGTGTGGGCTGTGGTGGCCGGACCACAGTGACACTGCTGCCACCACAAATGTGTCACACCCGGAGCATGGAAAAAGCAGGGAAACTGGGGAAATGCAATGTCAGGATAATGTTTTCCAGAGCTGCACCCCAGGGCAACTGGGGACAGCTTCCAGGCAAGGATGAGGCAGAGTGCCCCAGGGTCAGCCCCGAGGTGCCATGGCTGGGATAAGCATGGCACGTTTCCAAGCACTTCCCTATTTCCATCACGGCAGAGCTGTTCACTTGCATGCAGGGGGCACCCACAGGGTACTTACATCAAATCCAGGTGAGCCTTTGCAGCCAGGTAATCCAGGGTATCCAGCTTCACCCTGTCAGGCAGCCAGAGCAGGGGTCCCCAGTGAGTGACACTCACGGGGAGACCCCATCCATCATCCCAGATCCCTGGAAGACACATTCCAGCTCCATCCCCGGCTGGTAGATGCATGGCCCTGCAGGAAGGGAACTCCACTGCCCCACAGGCATCATCCCCAGACCCCACCATGGTTTTAGAGCGGCAAAAGCCAGGGTGCTCAGGCCAGCAAAGTGCCCTGGAGCAGAGATTTACCTTCATGCCATCGATCCCATCAATTCCACGCCTGCCTTTCTCACCCTGAAACAGAGCACAAGGACCACAAAGTGAGTCCAAAATTCTCAATGCCCCCCAAACACCAAACAGAGAAAAATAGTGCAAAAGCAGAGTCTGACCTTGGCTCCTTTGGCTCCTCTTGAGCCCTGCAGAGGGAAGGAGAGAGGCATCAGACGCCCATGCAGAGCAGATCCGTCCCCCCACCCCACAGCAGCTCAGTCTGAGCATTCACCACTCCTCTGCACACCACTGGATCCCCCTGGATCCCCGCTCCTGGCTCAGGCAGTGCCAGCAGGAGGGGTGGATGTCGGGGCACACAGCAGACCCCAACGCCACGCAGCTGCAGGGCCAGCCCAGGATAACCCTGCATGGGGACACAGGGAGCTCCCCCAGACATCTCTGCGGTCCTCACCTTTTCTCCTCGGCTTCCTTTGTCACCCTAGAGAGGAAAGGAGAAAGGGAAATGGGAGAATGAGAAGGCCTGCAGCACAAAGCCAGTGGCCCACCTCTGAACCACCCCAGTGAGCCCGCAGCCCCCCATACCTTCATTCCTTGGTAGCCAACAGGTCCCATGTCTCCTGGCCTGCCCTTGGGGACAGAAACACGGTGTTACAGAGGCAGACACAGCTGCCACCATGGGACAGCATCCCCCCAGACTCTTAATGTGGGGCTCAGCTGCCATTCTCTCACACAGGAGCCTCTCCCATAACTCTGCTCCTTGTCTCCTGGTCTGGGAGCACGGGATTGTTGTGGAGGACCAAGAGGCCCTGCCTTCACCTCCACCATCTCCAGCTCTTCAAGGAGGTGAGGGAAACTGGGTGCTTGGGGACACATCATTTGGGATGAAAGTGAAGTTTGGCAGAAAACCCTTGGGAAGGAAAAATGCATGGCATGGGGTTTCCAGCTGGGAACAGACAGGATGGATCACTGCACGCTCACGCGTGTGGGAGAAATGTGCCTCCCAAAAACAAGCGTGCCTGGTAAAATAAAAGAGGGAGGAGGAGGGAAATAGTTTCCTCATGCTCTCAGGTTATTTACCAAAGGTTTCCCTGTAACACTGCTGCGCTTGTGTCAGAGGACATGGGAGGGAGCCCAGGGTCCACCCCTGGGCTGGCACACATGACTCAGAGACCTGTCCTGCAGGAGGGACAGCTATTTTGGGTGAGGAACAAGGAAACCTTGTAGCAAGAGGAGGAGCCACCCCACTGCACAGCATGACTGCACGCCCCATGGAAACAGGGCGATGCTGGTGAGGATGCGCCCGGGAGGTCTGGCCAGAAGGAGCCAAAAAGCAGCCCCTGTGCAGAGTCACCAGGGCTGGTCCTTCACTTACTGGGTCTCCAGCCTCTCCCTTCTGGCCGGGCAGACCTGGCTTGCCTCGTTCTCCCTGCAATACAGGACAGAAACACAGTTAGTTCATCATCCCCAGGAATAGAACGATGACCTGCAGAAAGAAGAGCAGGGAGGATGGGAGCAGAAATGTTCCATGGATACAGGGAACAGATGGTGCTGGCTACATGGGAGCATGGTGTGGGTCCACACCCCACAAGTGACTTTGGAGGCCTTTTCCAACCTTCGTGGTTCTATGATAATGATTCCAGGTCTCTGAACATCCCCAGTGAGCCCATGCCACCGCCCCAGCCCCACAGCACAGCCACAATCAGTCCCTCACCTCATGGCCAGGGTCACCAGGAGGTCCGGGGGGCCCTCGGGGAGGCTGCAGGAGAGAGGTGTGGGTTAGACCAGCCTGAGGCACAGCCTGGGACCACGGGGATCAGAGGGAAGGGGGACAGGGCTCTCAAAAGTCTGACTCACCTGGCACTCGAAGGAGCAGCACTGCACAGAGAGAAGGAGGAAAACAGCGTTAGGGGAGGGGGCAGCAGCAGGGTNGGTGTCGATGGTCTCCTCCACATCGATCTCCCGCGTGGGCTTCAGGCTGGTGGCGGTGAAGTTGCGGCGGTAGGCGTGGTCCGTGGCGATGATGTTCAGCCGCTGGTCCTGGGCGTGGGGAGGGCACAGTGAGACCCGAGGCCACCTGAGCAGGCTCCTTCCTTTGGCACACTGGGGCTCCCCTGGTCCCACCGGGGACCCCCCCGCCGGGAGCATCCCTGCTTTGTGGTCCCTACCAAGTGGTTGGGGGAGATGGCGACAGAGAAGACTTTGATCCCCAGGAGTTTGGCTTCATTGGCAGCGTCGTCCAGGCCTCCACAGGGCTCCTTGTAACCTTCCAAGGGATGTCCATCAGTCACCACAATCAGGTATTTGTTCTCCTTGTGATGGGAACCGCTGGAGGGGTTTAAACACAGGATTTCGTGTTGAAAGGCCTTGAGTGGTTTGGATACCTGGGGATGCTCGCCTAACGCAGTGCCCCAGCCCGCAGCCGGGGAGTGCCTCATCCCAGCAAAGCTGGAGCAACTTGCCACCCCTGCCCCCGCGCTGTGACCTCTTTCCCCATCCTAGGGACAGCCCTGCACCATGCACCAACCCAGAAGCTCCCACCCTCCAGCCACAAGAGCCGCGCCGGCCCCAGCCCGCTGTGCCCGCCGCGCCCGCCGCCGCCTGACCCGATGAGCAGCTCCTCGATGCCGCGCTTGATGGCGCAGTCGGTGTAGGTGCCCTTGCCGATGTAGTTGATGGTCGACACGCGGTTCTTCAGCTCGCCCCGCCCGCTGGGCATCGGCGTCAGGCTCTTGATCAGCACCACCTCGTCGCTGTAGTGCAGCGCTCCCGCGTTCCACACCAGGTTGCGGTCGCAGCGGTAGTACCTGCGCCGGGACACGGGGTTCCCTTGGCTCGCACCAGCAGGGAAAATGCAAATCCTCCGCAGAACAGGGGGCTGCCAGGGCTCCCCACTCTCCTGCAAAGCTGGGATGTGCTTCCCACGTCCGCCCCGGGGCAGCTCGCCCCGCGGGTGGAAGGGCAAAGCCATGCAGCGGGTGGGCATCTGCAGGGATCAAACAGCTTGGCAGAGAGGCTGCTGGAAGAGGTGCCAGGGGCTGGAGCCAGGCAGGAGGGGCTGAGCCAGACAGACAGGGGTGTGTGTGTGTGTGTGTGTGTGCAAGGCAAGTAACCACTGAAACACCCTGCAAAGAGGTTTTCCACTGCCAGATGTGTTCAGATCAGAGAGGGAAGCCCCCCTGGGAAGGATGCTGTGGCTTGGGGAAGGATGAGCACGTGTGTGTTGCAGCCCTGTCCTGTGCACTGACACATCCAGCACCTGTGACTCCCTGGGACAGAGGCATCACCTGTGCTTTGGCCACGGCCCCCAAAAAAGGTCTTTTCAGGATATAGGGACCAATCCCAAAGGGATAAGATTTCTTTTTTCGGTAAGCAGGGGCCAGTCCCAAAGGAGTGGTGTTGCACATCTACTCTCTGCCCAGCAGGAGCTGTCCCAAAGCCACCCCCAACCTTGTCCACTGCTGTTCCATCCATCCCACTGCAGGACTGAGCCCAGGGCTTTGCACAGGGGAGAGTGATGCTGCACTGATGGAGGCCTGGCAAGTTGTTCCCAAGCACAAGGCTCCTGGTCACTCAAAGCCTTGTGAGACGACTCTCCTGCCTGGGCAATGGACAGGTGAGCTGTTAACCCTCTCCTACCTGTCCTGAGATAGGGCACTGCCCTTCCAGCTGATGCAGCACTGGGACATCCCCACAGTGCCCCTCTGGGCACCAGCACACATCTCCTGCTGCCCTGAGGAGCTCAGCAAGACCCACATGCCTCCAGGACTTGTGGTGCTCCTGTGCACCCCTGGATCTCCTGCCCGTGGTCAAGCCCAGCACCACCCTCTCTGAGATCCACGAGCTTTGGTGCTCCTGGGCATCCCCGGGTGGCCTCCCCAGGGATGCCAGAGTCATCCAGGATCAGACCAGGGTTGGTGGGTGCAGAGTTGGGTGAGGAGGAGGCAGATAAAGAGCTGGGGAATGGGGTGGGTCAGGGGCACCCAAAGCAGGGGTGCCCCAGCAGCAAGGGAGGGTTTGCTCTGTAGGGTGCCTGTGAGTGCTGGGTTTAACCCTGGAGGTGTCTGCTGTCACCCACGCACCTGGGTGGCTCTAGGCCTGAGCACAGGGACCAGCATCTCTTTGGCACTGCACAATAACCAGACAGCCACCCGGAGGTGCTGGGGCCGGGCTGCCCTGTGCGCCGCTGCAGCAATCCCTGCCTTTCCACCCCTGCTAAAGCCACGCTGCTGCTGTCAGCACAGACGGAGCCAAAACAGAGCAGCCGAGGACTGGGAGAGGGAGGAGAGGTTCCCATCCCCCTCCCCAGCATCCCTTGCTTTCCTTTTTTCCTTCTGCGGACAGACACGCTGGGGGAATCTCACCACCCCACCCGGCAGCAGCCCGGGTAAATCCCCGGGGAATGTACCTCTGGGTCAGCTTATCAATGAATCGGTTGGTGAAATCTTTCACTTGGGTAACCAGGTCCCCAAAGGGCTTCACCCTCAGGGCAACGCTCTCCGAGGTGTCCAGGACGAAGAACAGGTCCACGGGGCAGTCTGGGAAGAAGTGGAGAGGCAGGAATTGGCCGCCGGTCCAGCTGCTTCGCTTCCCCCTCCCCGGCTTCCTGCACTGCCCACCCCATCTCCCTCCTAGCAGGCTCCCCAGATTTGGGCTGAGGGGAACGCTTTCATATCCTAACCCCCTTGGCATCAAGAGTAAGCACGATCACTTTTTCAGAAAACGCAATTTCGTGGCATTTAACACTTTCCTCTACTTTCTTCCCTGTTTCCATTCAAAGGATATCTTTGCAAGACCTATAATGCTTATTTTACCAAATAACATGCAGGGACCATTCAAAAATATGAAACCATTTTAGCAATCAATGCAATAAGAAAGCAAAGATTTTATGACAGATCCTGCCAAAAATATAATTTTAGGAAAGAGCAATAACATAAACTTCCCTTAAGAGCCAGCATCCAGCCCAGAATAGTTCAGAAAGCTGGACTGGTATCCGCTGTTTTCCCCCTCTCCTACATCCCACTGCTTTCCCACCGGTATCTCCCGACCAGACAGAGCCAAGGAAAAAGAGCCAAAACCCACGAAAATGGGTACTTCTTGCAGATCCTCTCTAATCCTACACCGCTCCCCTCGGCAAGCCCAATCGTCCCGACAAATCTCCGGTGTGCCAGCAGCAGAGGCATCCGCCCGGGAGGGAAACAGCGGTCAGGCTTCTCTGCTGAGCCCGGGAAGGGAAAACCACCCTGGAAAGCATTCCAGGCTTACCTTCCGCGCTTGAGAGCTGGGTGATGATTTCTGGGCGCTGAGCACATGAGCCCCCCCACAGGAAGCCGGCCGGCAGCAGCAGAGTGAGCAGAAAGCCCCGCAGCCTCATGTTGCTGGGTTCAGATTACCATCGAGCCAGATCCAAGGGAAAAAAGCAGGGAAGGAGGACCCAGCAGCTGAGCGAGGCCGCGGTCCGGAGGCAGGAATCGCTGAAGATTATTTTTTTTTTTTTTTATTTNTTTTTGATTTTTTTTTTTTAACTGCTTTCCCCTTGGTTTCTGTGGGAGGAAGAGAAGGCAGGAGGGTAAGGGTGAGGAGGAGACTTCTCCAGCCTGAGGACGGAGGGAGGGATCAGGGGGTGTCAGCTGTGAGTCAAGCTTCGGAAGCATTTCTCCTCACCCTTTTTATGGCTGTCACTGTACCTGCGATGGCAGCCCAGCCACCGGTGCCTGGGACCTCCAGAAGCCTTGCAGGGAGCCCTGGGGCAGGCAGTGGGGGCTTGGGGCACCTGCCAGCACTCTCCTCTCAGGTCCTGGGCCAGGAAAGCTGTGCCAGGGGGACAGGCATTCCCATCACACCCCAACCTGCAGGAGAGCTGCTCTGGGTTCTGCCAGGGGTGTCCTCACCACACGGCACAGCTGAAGCTGAAGGCGGGGCAGGGCACCACGGAGGCACAGTGCTTTTGGAGAAGCTCTTTCTTCCTTCTGTAGTATATATTAATTCATGTTCCTGAAATATCATAACAGATTAATTCAGCTTTACCTGATGAGGTGATATTGGTGGTGGGTGGGGTGGGGAAAGGTACGTTCTCTAGAGTAGGTGTGTTTTAGAGGCTCAGGAGGGAACTGAGTGAAGGTAACCTCACAAAAGACTCTTTTGCATTATCCATGTGTGTGTTAGTTCATGTCCACAAATTATATTTTGTACATGCAATGTCCACGGGTGCTGGTGCTGGTGAGTTATACTATTTCTAAGAGTGCCAGGAAAATCCTTTGCAGCACAGAATGCTACCCGGGTCCGGGAAGGAGACAAAGGAATTAACATACCAATACAAGAGAATGGGACCGGGCTAAGCCCTCAAGGACTCCCGGAACCACTTACTCCACCCAGGGAAATTACATGTTCCCCTCGATATCTGGACTTCTCAAAATGTTCGGACTTGTTCAATGAGCTGAAAGTGTAACACCGGCGGGCTGGAGGCAGACCCCTGTGATGCCTGCAGGCACTGTTTGTTTCCTTGCTCCGCTCAGTTTCGCTGTTGGCTTTGTCAATTTCGCCCTCGTGATATTTTTCACTGGCAATCTGGCAATAACTTCGATTTTATTCAATTGGCTATATTTATTTATAACACTTCACTTTCAGGGCTTTCTGCTCAAGCCAGCCAGGAACAGGAGAGGCTTGCTCCTGAGGAGAAACCCAGAGGGTCACCCCAGACTAGGAACAGCCCTTCTCCCCAAGGCCATGCCCAGGACAGAGAGTTGGGAAGAACAGGGTCAAAGCTATCAAGGCCAGGAGGAGGAGAAGCAGGAGCACAAGCCCTTAGGGATGTCTGGAGATGGGCACCTTTCCACTCTGTGAGATGGCAGGAGAGCCTGAGGACCTCTGCAGCAAGGCTCCCCAGGGTGGCATTGACCATCTGCTGTTTATGGCCAGAGCTGGAGACAGTCCTGGAGAAGTCCCAGGTCCTGCCAAACCCCCATCACAGTGGGAGCATTAATTGCTATGGAGGGGGGGATGGGGAAAGGTGAAACACCTGAGGGCTGAGCCTGGTACAGCTTGCAGCTGTAACCTGCTCCCAAAAGCACAGGAGGGCACCAAAAGCTGCCATTAAATAAATATCACGTTGATGGCTCCAGAGAGCGAGGAGCCCACAGCACAAACCCAGCTGGCACAAACTGTTTGCACCCAGGCTGCTGGCATGAAGGAGACCTGCCACACTGAGGGACCACGCAGGGCAGCTGCCACTCTGTCACCCTGCCTGTCCTCTGACAGCATCTCTGTGGGGATGGTCAGGAGGAAACGTTGCAGGTTTGGCTGTCAGAGGTGCCCCGAGCTGAGACAGCTCAGAAGAACCACTGATGACAAGTAAAAACAGTGGAGGAGCCTGTCCACTCTACACAGGCAGATAGATCAAATAATGACTCTTTGGATAAACAGCATCCCAAACCAGTGGAAAATAGTCTGCAGACTGTGCTGAACCAAAACATCACAGACCCAAAAAAACTTCAGGCACCGTTTTTCCACTCCAAGATGAATTTACAGAATAAGCTGAGCTGGAAGTGGCTGTCAAGGATCACCCAGTCCCACCAGCTGCCCAGGCACCAAGGCGTGTGGGCTTTGCTGGGCTGCACAGGCAGCACCAGGAGAGAGGGGCACCACAAGGCAAATTTCCACAACATCTCAAACCTACTGAAGATGCCCTCCCAGAGAGCAAGCACGCCCAGGGACAAGTCCTGCTGCCTGACACTTCATGAGGATCAGACCTGATCTGGCTTTCCAGCACACCTCCTCAGGCTCCCACAGGGGAACTCTCCTAGGACTTTGAAAACGAGCCAGCAGCTCCCAGAAAGGGGTTGCTGAGGAGGGGCCTGTCTTCATGCATCATCTCAGCAGAGTCATTTCCTCTTCGTTTTCTCCCTTCCTCTCTCCCTTTCCCTCACAGGGGATTATCCCCAGCAGAAGAAGAGCCGACCTCCCCCTCCCTGTGGGCAGGGAAAAGCAAACTGCTCTCGGGAGCAGCTCTGCAGAGCTGGAGGGAGCTGGAGGCCAGCTGGCTGTGTCAGCAAAGACTCAATGATCGTGGAATGGCCTCTGCAAGGCGCCTGCTGACTGCTCAAGGCCCCGAGCAGCTGCAGCCTGTCAGACCCCCTGTGCCCCAGGGAGCTCCTCCCAAGCCAGCCTGGCCCCCCAGGGCTGTCATCAGCCACCACGTCCCAGGAGCATCTGAGCTGCTCGCTGGACTGCAGCCGTGTCCAGCTTCCAAAGCGTTTTAAACCACGGTCTTTTCCAGGTCTGTGGTGCCTGAACCATGGCCAGCAGCCAGCAGTGTCCCCGGGATGTTGAATAGCCATTTCCTTGGAAGAGTGTGGGCTGGTTTTGCAGGAAAAAAATTCCACTCCCAGGTCACTGAGGCTGGCAGCACGCCATCGTGTCTCAAAATCCAATAACTCGTGCCTGTGAAGGGTGTCCCCATTCCCCTCCTCTTCAGCTGGAAGTAAAGCCCTCTGGCTCTGTCCCACCCGACAGGAGCAGGGGACCTCTTCTATCTATCAGCCTCCCTCTGGAGTGCCAAGAAGATGGGCAAGGGAAGCCCCTCCAGGGTGCCTAAATGCCCCAGGGAATGGGTGTTCCCCTTGCCCAGGCCCGGACCACAGCACTGCACTAAACTTTCTGTCCAATTCCAGACCAAACTGGGTGCTGGGAGAAAAAAGAAAAAAAAAAAGAAAGAAAGAAAGAAAGAAAGAAAGAAAGAAAGAAAGAAAGAAAGAAAGAAAGAAAGAAAGAAAGAAAGAAAGAAAGAAAGAAAGAAAGAAAGAAAGAAAGAAAGAAAGAAAGAAAGAAAGAAAGAAAAAAAAGTACACTTGGGATAGAATTTTTGGTTTTTCTCCTCTGAGAGACTGAGAAAAGAACGAGTTTGCTCTGTTTTTCTGATATTAACTCTTGCATATAACCTTTTCTTCTCTTTAATCAAGCCCACTTGGAAATGGAAAACTGTGCTCCCATAGGAAACGTGGAAAGGAGCAGAAATGAATTCCCATGCGAAAACCCAGGACTGAACACATCAGTGCCTACAGAACCGAAGGGTGCTTTGGGAAGCAGGGAAGGACCGAGTGCCAGGTTGCAGCTGGGGCTGCTTTGTCCCCTCAGGTGGTGCTGGGAGGTGCCCCAGCCAGAGAACACCAAAATTTCCCTGGCTGTAACCACACAAAGCACACCAGTGCCCTGCCAGCTGCCCGAGTCTTCTTTGTCACCTTCCCCCCGCTGCTGGGGACTTGGGCACCCAGAGAGGGAAATGTCTGGGATGATGGATGTTTCCATGGGTCTGGTTACCGGGGGCTGCACCTCCCCAGGCTGGCTGTAGGACCCCAAGGTGTCTGTCCCAGCCTCCCCACAGCCCAGTGTGCTCCCATCTCCGTGCTCACGCCCAGCATGTGTGCCCAGCACTGCACCGACCACAAACCCCACTGCAAACAGCGTGGCCTCTGGTGCTTAGGCACGTGGTAGTTCAGCTCTCCCACTGTGGATGTCTGCAGGAGAAGGCAGTGGATAAAACCCCTCTGAGCAGGAGAACATCACCTCTCCTAGAGGATGCTTTGGGACAATCTCAGCACGGCCGAGCGGCCCTAGGCAGCACCAGGGCCTAGGGGACACCCACCCACCTGCAAAAACACCCAGTGGAAGAGACAAGCCACCCTCCAAACCCCTTGGAAGAGGCCCCTCGTGGCACCCAGGGCTGAAAGCCACTGGGGAAGACGCAGCCTCTTTGGGCCAGGGTGTTTCTCCAAAGCTCTGAGCCAGCAGGAACTCCCCTGCTGTGCTCTTTGCCAGCTGCCCTCCCTCCCAGCACCATTTGGGGCTGCACTCTTCCCTTCCCAAGCCACCTCCAGTGGGGATTTGCAGCTGCCATCCATCCATCCAGCACGTAGAGGGTGTGAGTGTCCAGCCCAGCCTGCAGACCCCTTCCCTGCTGGCAGAGCCAGGACACAGCCACGGCTCCAGCGGCAAATCCACGTCCCCACACCCAGGATGGTGCGTGCTTGGGTTAATGTTTTCCCCATTACTTCACTCTGGCCTCTGTTCTTATGGAAAAAACCAAACCATCTGGTAATAATATTCCCCTAATAGCTGTCTGGGTCTGTGGGAAAGCTTGGCTCAGCTTCTTAGGGAAGATGAGAGGGTCGAAGGAGAGGGGAGGTTGTGGATACGGCCTGGGAGCTGGAGGAGAGGAGGTAACGCTTTCAGGATCCTTTTCCTGGGCCACCCCAGTGCTTGCAGGGATCCTTGACTTGCAGGGATGCCAGGATTGGGGATATCCCGCATTTGGGATACCCCACAGTGAAAGAGTCCCACTGTCTTCCTCTGTCCCGCTGTGGAGGCTTGAAGGGTGGGCAGCAAAATTCACTTCCAAGGTTTTCCCCCCTCCAGGTTTACGCTCAGAAAATGGAAACAGCCCAAAGCGTGGGGTCTGGGGAGCTGGCAGCATCATCGTTTGGGAAACAGAACTGCCTCAAAAAAAAAGTCAGTAGCACCTGCACTGCCTTCCTGTTCTTGGAGAAAAGGCAGCACCCTGGGACATGCCACCTCCAACCCTGGAGGGACAGGAGGGACAGGAACCCCCTCTCCTTGAGCACATCCAGGGAAAACGTGTGGAAAACCACGCACTAACCCCACCAGCGGCCCGGCAGGGAACGTTTTCCATCCTTCTGTGATAAAAGGGCGTGCCTTGGGCAATTCCCAGGGAGTGGAGGAGCGTGTTCCCTGGGGAAGGCAGGCCCCAGGCGCTCGAGGAACAGCTGGAGCAGCCGCCAGACACAGCCCTGCCTCCGGCTGGTGGCACTGCAGGCACTGGTTCCACCCCAGCCCACGCTCCCAGAGCCCAGCCCGCACCAGCAAACCGTGAAGGGATGAGCCTCAGGGGTTGAGCACCTGCTTTTCCTCTGCTGAGGTTGAACACCTGCTTTTCCTCTGCTGTGGATGGCAGCCCCCATCTCTGCGTCTGTGTGGATGCAGGCACCAAACCCCAAGGCCTTGGGAGGGACAGAGAAAGCATCTTCCTTGTTGGCTGCCCTCGGCATACCTCAGCTGGCTTCCTGGCACGGTGCAGCACAGAGCCAGCCCCAGCCTTTCCATAGTTTTCCACCCCAGCCCAGTTTGCTTGCAGTGTCTAGAACAGAGCTTCCCAGCAGCCCCTTCCCAGGCTGCTCCTGCTCCCATTTTTATTAAGCATGCATGTTCATACTTGTTATTTTTACCACCCAAGCAGCTGCCCGGGCCTTGGGTGTGGCTGTACCCTTCCAGAGCAGCGCTGGGATGCAGCCCAGCTCCCCCCACACCAGAGCCAGGTCCAGCTGCAGCCTTTTCCTAGAGGGATGAAACAAGCCAGCCACCCTTCCTGGCAAGAATTTGCCTTCCCTGCCCACTCCAAGCAGTGCTGAGCATCCTCCTTGGATCTTTCACAGACAATGGGGGGGCAAATGCAAACCATCTAGCCACAGGGAAGGGGGAATGGCTTTACACTGAAAGTAGGTTTTTGTTGGATATACGGGAGGAATCCTTCCCTGGGAGGGAGGTGAGGCCCTGGCACAGGGTGCCCAGAGAAGCTGTGGCTGTTCCTGGATCCCTGGAAGTGTCCAAGGCCAGGCTGGATGAGGCTTGGAGCAGCCTGGGATAGCAGGTGCTCCTGCCCACGGCAGGGGGATGGGATGAGGTGATCTTTAAGGTCCCTCCTAACCCAAACCACCCTGTGGTTCTAGGATTGCTCTCCTCACACCGACTTCCCCTGCTCCATGCAGCAGATCCCAGCACAAGCTGCAGCCAGGGCAATCCCAGCAGGGTGCAAAGATAAACATCTCCCCCCTCCCCCCCTCCCACAACTTTATTATTTTTTAGAGGCACGGCCAAAGGTAAACAGGCTGTTTAAATCTCCAAACACTCACAAGTGGAAGCCGTGGAGCTGCAGCCAGCACTAAGGGCTGGATGCAATGGATGGGGGGGCTGTGGGGCCTCTGCACCCCTAAATGCCTTCAGAAGCTTCCCCTTGCAGCTGAGTCCTGCAGAGGTTAGGCCAGTGCATGCAGGTGGTTCACATCCCTCTGCATCCCACCTCTCCAGCCCGGGCAGGGATTCAAGCCCTGGGCTGGGCTGGGGGGACACAACAACCTTTTGGGGCTGTTTGCACACAACAAACTGACTCCTTCCCTGGGGCTGCTCCCACCTGGGGCTGCCTCTGGCTCTGGGAATGTCTCTCCAGCTCAGCAAAGGCCACAGGAGGTGCTTCATGGAGGGCCCAGGGCTTGCAGGGAGGTGGGAAAGGAGTCCTGAGGCACCAGAGCATTGCTCTCAGTCGGAGACCCCCTGCTTTGGGGTGGTCTCCGTGGTGCTGCTGCTCTGGGAATGGGATGGGAGCAGCAACAGGGGCTTTTCTCCAAGTGTAAGCATACAACCAACTCCTGGGCAGGAGAACCCCAGAAAGGCTGGTTTTCAGTCAAAAGTGGGTGCCAGGCCTGGAGCTGGACATTGTAGTTGGCTTTGTGGCTTGTCAGGGAGCAGGGCTGGGCACCCCAGCCAGGGAGGGGCTGCCACAAACAAGGGGAGAGGATGTCTTCCAGGTTCCACAGGGATCTGGGGCTGCTGCAAGGCGTAGAGAAGGGTGAACTGCCCTGCCTGCCCATCCACAGGCATGCCAAAGGGGAGCAGGGGTGAGGTGAAATGTAATCCCAGATGGAGAGAGAAAAGGTTAATACTTTTTTTCCCCTTTTTCCTTTGTTTCCTCATAGGGAGGAGGTCTGGGCAGGCAAGTCTGGCTTCTCCTGGGTGTGTGTCAAGCCCAGGGCTGGATGGGCTGGAGATGGAGACCCTCACTGCAGCAGGACAACGCGCAGAGCTGGGGCAGCCCTCTGCCTTCTCCAGGAGGAAGGAAGCGTCCCAGAGGG
>VWYO01002410.1:0-35794 GCA_013400275.1 Rhadina sibilatrix | reverse complement strand
AGCCAGGACACGGCGCTCCCAGCGTGCCTCAAGCATGCCAGGCCTCATGCACATCCCAGCCCACCCTTTCAGCATCAAAGCAGCTCCTTCTGCAAACAGCACGTGTGTCCTTAATCAGCCACAGGCCACGGGTCAGCGTGGGGCTCACACCCGAGGCCCCCTCCCCCTGCTCCATCCTGACCCCCATCCGGTGGCTGCTTGTGCTCCCCGTGTGCAGAGGGGGCTGCATCGTCATTTCCCAGCAGAGACATCACTGCGGTTGAGCTGTGTGGGAATCCAGAGGCAGCCTGCCCCTGCACTTGGCTCTGCTTGCTCTGTGGGATGCTTTTGGAGCAATCTGNTGGGCTGGCCACACATCCCCCTTGCCCGTGTGGGCTGGCTCCGTGAAGGTGCCGGCACTGAGGGGACCGCTCCTGCAGAGGGACACGGTGCCAGCCACCCGCTCGCGAGGTGTCACCAGTGCACACACACACACACAGAGACACAAAAATAAAGCCCCGTTCCTTTGCAGCAGCGGCACGGGATGTCCTCTGCCCGCCCCGGAGCATCCCAGCGCCGCCCACATCCCGGACAGATGTTGCATCCATGAAAAGCTGGGCAATGGGGACATCTAGTGACCAGCCGGAGGCTCTCAGGGCAGGCACCGGGCACCGGGTACCCAGAGGGGAGGTCTACTTGCAGCAAGAGCAGGGCCAGGGGCGATGCCTTCCATCGCGGTGGCCAAGGAGAAAGTGGGATTAAGCGTTCCCCTCCGCCACGCCACGCAGAGGTCCTCCAGAAACTCCACCCCTGCCCGCACCGGAGGCAGGAAATTACCCTTGCTAATGGAGCATAAACCGGGAATTAGCATAATTAGAAGTGACTAGCGCGGATGCAATAACAAACGCCGGAATAACAGCTCAAAGAGAGTATGAAATTTAAAGAGTCTCCCGGTGAAAGTCACTTTCCCTCGGGGGAAACAGTCTTGTGTTTTTCAGCCTTGTTTTGTACTAGAAATTTAAAGAGTCTCTGGGGGGGGGTGGAAAAAAAGCACAAATAATACTCCCAAATAATACTCCAAACAATTCTGGATGCACGACAAGGATGTGCAGGGGGAGTGGGGACCTTCAGCTGAGGCCAAGGGGCTGAGCACAGACCTCAAGTGGCCCCTCTGATGGAGACCCCGACACTCCAGGGGCAGGGGGAGGCATAGGACCAATACTTTCCAGTCAAAATATTTTCCCAAACTCATCCGTAAAGAGACTGACTGAGTTGGTTGCTTGCAGAAGTGTTGAATCATTCTGGCTGGATAGCACTGCATAGTTTTGGGGGAGAAAAGCAATGTATTTAAGCTATTCTGTTGATTCACTGGGACATTCACCTTGTACTGAATATTCACTCCAATATTATGGAGATTTTTTTTTTTTCCCCAGTGGCGTGGCTGTGGATGCATCATCACATTATTTTTAAGTTCATCCCAAATGGAAACCCAAGACCTATCACAAATCAAAGCAAAACACTGAGGCTCCTTCCAAAGAAAACAGCAGATCTCCTTTTGAGTCATCCCAAAGAAATCAAAGCTGAGCTTGATGCGTTCCTTGCGATTTTGTTGTTATCCCTGGTGTCACCAACAGGCTCCCAGCAGAGGCTGCAATGGTTCCAACACCTCTTTCTCCAAACTTGTTCGAGCCCAGATGATGATGGATAAGCTGATGATTCCCACACAACACTGCAGTTTCACCTTCCTTTTTTTTTTTTTAGATTTGCAGAACAGCCTTGGCAATACGACCCCGAAAGAAAAGCTGTGAAGTCACAGGGAATGCCAGAAGGAGGGATGCTTCGGGTTGCCCTGTGCAGGATCAGGAGCTGGACTCGATGCTCCTCGTGGATCCTCCGTTCCAGCTGAGGAACATTCTGTGACTCCATGACTGTGCAGTGCTCCTGTGAGGTGACCAAGGTGACTGCTACGGCTTGGACCGTCCCTTGCTCCCCTGTGGCCACATCCAGCATTCCCTGGAGCACTCCTATGAGCACAGACTCTCGTGGCAGCACAAGCCTTGGCACGACGTCTCGGACACCTGCCTGATGCCAGAGCAAACGCTCACATCCAGCCTCTTCTCCCTCACCATCCCTTCCTGGGGTGGCTCTTCCACAGCCTGGCTGGGTGATGGTTGCCTGGCAGCAGGCTGGGATGGGGATGGGACCCAGAGGGGGGGTGTTATCCGTGGGTTTGCTGGTGTGGGGATGGGTGCAGAGGCATTGCTGCAGCCTGCTCCCCCTCTCCAGCAGCCTCTGAGCTCAGCTGCATCTGGCAGAGCCAATCTGGCATGTGCTATTTTGGGCAGGGCCGTCTCAGTGGAGGTGGGGAACGGCGCAGGGAGCAGAGAGCAGAGGAATTCAGGGCAGCTGGGATCTGCAGGCACTGCACAAAGCCATTTCCACGTCCAGGACACCGTCACGCTCCCCGGCCTTCCCCAGGGGTCCGAATCCCACAGCCTTGCTGGCCTGGGATGGATTTCTCAATCTTGGTCAAGGCGGTTCTGCTGCTGCTGCTGTGCCTCCGTCACCTTGTGAAGAAGCTCTCCTCGTGCTCCAGCTTCTCCTGCAGCCCCACAGAGGAGCTGAGAAGGGCAGGGTGGGCTGGCTTCCTCCGTGCACCACCCCTCTCTGAGGGGGCAGCATCCCAGGCTGCCACAGAGGGTGCTGGCAGTGGGATGTGGAGCTTTTGCCGTGGCTCACTCCCCCCCAGGCCAGCGGGGTGGTTATTTTCACTGGGTCTCACACCCAGCTATTTCATTCTTCCAACAGGAAAAGCACTTGGTCCAAAGCAGAGTGAGGAACAGGAGAAGATGAGGAAGGCCCCGTGCCCACAGCTGAATGGCCACCTTGGCAGGTGGTTCTGTGCTTTGCTGGCCAGTCAGCGACTTGGAGGAAGCCCCCTTTGGTGCCTGCCTCCCTCCATCCTCTGCATCAGCACAAATACACGGGGGAGGCGCCAGCAGAGGCTGCCAGCTCCATCCGAGCCCCTCAGCACTCCCCACAGCACCCCTGCCCCTCTGGATGGGCAACCAGGGGATGCTCTTGAGCCTGCGTGGCTGCTGGGCCACCCAAAAGGCACAGCTGAACCCAAAGGGCCAGGGAGAGCAGGGCAAGGGGTGGGAGACAGGCAGCAAAGCACCCTGTGGAGGATCTGGGAGCACCTTCAACCACAGAAGCTTGGAATGCTCTGGAGAGCTGAGCATGCCCAGGTTTTGGGACAGCCCTGATGCTCAGTGGCACCACCTTCGCCCTTCTGGGCTGCTGGGCTGTGCTCTCATCCCTACCAGCTCCCTGCTGGGGCCCAGAGCCCCCTGCCCATCCTGGGCTCCACTGCTGCAGTGGCATCACCTGGGATCCCTGGCAGAGCCTGTGTGAGTGCTGAGCAGGCAGTGCTGGAGACAGGAGGAGTGGCCCAGCATCCTGGCAGGAGAAAGGTGGGAAGCTGGTACCGAAGGCCAAGGAGAGGAAAAGGCCAGGAAGTCTTGGGGCTCACCTGGAAAAGCAATGTATTTCCCATGTGGTACAGTGCAAAAACGTACCCTGTTCAGCTGTCTGGGGACATGGTGTATCATGGTCCCCTCGTGTGCCATCTGGGAAAAGGGACAGTCAGGAATTAACGGGGGGAAAACGTACGTTTCCCTGTTGGAGAGGCAGGAGAGAGAAGAAAAGCCTGGAAGCAGAAGGCAGGGCAGGGCAGAGAGGGTCCTGGGGAAGGGTGTGGGGTGCAGACATGGCAGATCCGTCCAGACAAGGGGGCAGTGAGAGATGATGGTTGTCACACCATAACTTGTAAATCAATCTCAGGGAAAACCAAAGGATTATGCAAGCCAAACACCCTCCCTTTGGGGGAAAAAAATAAATAAATAAATAAATAAAAAATCAACCAGAAAGCATGGAATCACTCAGGAAGTGCATTGGTCATGGGGACCTTATCTAAAAAAAAAAAATAATGAAACAAACAAAAAAATTATGATGGTGATGATAAATAATAATAGCAATAACAATAATAATAATAATGATAATAATAATAATTTAAAAAAATGTGGTGAACTCTTGCATACAACCCCCACCTTCCCTCCAAGCAGCTAAAAAGGTGTGGAAGGATGCAGAGGGAAGGCTGGGGCCAGCCAGGAGAAGAACAGTCGGAGCCCATCGGTACCAGAGCTGCACAGACATTTATTGAACACAAACAATGACAAACACAGCCGGCTCACAGAGCTTCCTGAGCTATCCTCCAAAGGTTTTGCTCCTGGGGGATTGCCAAAAGAGTGCTTTCAAAGGCCCCTGGGGAGGGGGGGGGTGTGAATCCCATACAGCTGAGTTCTTCCCACTCCCAGGTGCCCATTGCTTTTTTAAAAAAAATGAGCATCTGTGTGTAAATGTGTGTGTGTAGGGGTGTGTGTGTGATTCCCTCAGTTTAGTAAGGAAAAGGGGGCTTGTCTGGACCATGCCATGTTCCAAGAGAGCAGCCTGTGGGCTGAGCCCAGGCTCCTGCTTCCCAAATAAGAGCGGGGGAGAAGCACGCCCTTACCCCGGGGGCAGGGGCGTGAGGTGGCCGAGGCGAACCAGGGCAGGCAAGGGGGGGAGCACCAGAGGAAGGAGGGTGAGGGGAGTTAAAAGACACCTGCAGTACAGCACAGCTCTGGGTGGCATCACAAATGTCCACAGGCTACAGAAAGCACCGCCAAGGTCAATTCAAACATCGTGCAGACAGCTACGCTAGACTGACACTGGAGACCCCGCCAGCTCCTGAAGTCTCGCCAGTGAGAGAAAGAAACCAACCCCCCCGCCCTCCCCCGTCCCCAAAAAGCAGAATTAAACACCATAAATGCTGAAAACAAGGACCATAACCAAAGAGTTTTGGGAGCAGCCTCGGGAGCACAGAGCTGGTAAAGAAACGTTCCGGTGTGGTGCGTATTGCGCGGGCGTGCTTATAGATATATCTCTCTATACACTCGTTAGTAAAGAAAAGAGTATCTGTGGAGGCAAAGGGAAGACGGTAAATGTCTGTACAGGCAGTACAGGCTGGGTGGAGGTGCCGGTGGCTGGAGAGGGTCGGGTGGTGCGGAGTGGAGGATGGTGGGTGGAAATTAGAGTGCGCCCATTCCAGTGACCTCAGACGTCAGCCTAGAATAGACAGGGGCAGAGAGAGGGGTGGGGGGGAGACAAAAAAAAAGAAACAAAAAACAAAAAAACAAGTGCTTAATCACCGGAGCAGAAAAGAAAACGAAGACCCTGCGGGCAGCGCTCCTCCTTTTTTGCCCAGACTCGGCACAGACGGAGCGGGCGCAGCATCCCTGGGTGGCCGGGGGGGCTGCAGCACACATGGCTGGCTGCCTTCCCCGCTCCTTGCTGCGGCCAGGCGGTGCCCTTGGCTGTCACTGTGCCGTGGCAGGGGTGTCACCCGCCGGAGGGGTCATCCCAGACAGAGCACAGCTTCTCTTCCAGCAGCATCCCTCAGTACAGGGGACAGGCGGCTGCGCCTCGTTTTGCTCCGGTTTGGAAACCGTGGGAGAGGAGAGGAGAGTCCCATCCTGCTGCCCCACCAGGCGACCTCTGCACGGGGCGGGGGGCAGCTCAGCCAGCCCTTCCCAGCAACTGAGAGCCGCTTCTTTTTCTTTTCTTTCTCTCTCCTGTCTCAGGGAGTGGAGAGGGAGGGGATTGGCAAGGGTCTGCGGGGAAGCCACTCAGCCATGCCCCGTCCCTCGCCCGGGCAGGGGGAGAGGGGCCACGGGCATGGGGCGGGATGGGATGGCGGGGGGCTGCTGCGGGTCGGGGCTGGGGCGGGTTAGGTGCAAGGAGGAGAAAGCAGACACAGACCTCAGCGGTGCTCCCAGCCCACACCCCAGCAAGCCTCAGAGCCGCCACCAGCAGCGCCCCTGCCCTGCGGGCCCTGCCAGCAGCATCCGCGGCCGGCGGCGGCTCGGCTCGGCATCAATCCTGCCCGGGCTCCGCCGGGTGGGCGCAAAGCTACCAGGAAGGTCCCGCATCCCCTTAAACTCGCTCCCCACGAGTCCACGGACAGAGGCGAGCAGGTCTGAGCGAGCAGCCCGGACACGGCTCGCTGCCCGCACCTCCCCTCGCAGGCACACCCGGGCACGGGCAGCATCTCCCCGCAGCCGGCGGCAGTGCTGGGAGCCCCGGGCCCCTGCCAAGTCCTGCGGTGCCAAGCCTTTCACGATGAAAAGGAAGCAGTCGGGCCGTCCCCACGCCTCGCCTTTATTGGACTGATTGTTTCCAGTGAATGGAGAAAAAGCCTTTGGGAGGCCTGGAAGCACGTGGAAGACGCAGTGAGCGGCGCTGGGATCCCGGCACGCAGGTCCCAAGCGGTGCCTCCCTGCCACTGGCCCAGCTCGGGCTCCTGTCCCCGTCCCCCAGGCCGAGACGGCGGCGACTGTGCCCACCCGCGAGTGGCATCCTCGAGCGAGGGTGGCGGGAGGGCCGGCGCCACCTACAGCCACCCCTGTCCCCAGGGGAGGGACGTGCGGCTGGAGATGTCTGCTCCCTGCCCAGAGGTCTCGGCAGGACACTGCCCATCCCAGCCGGCCTCAGGAAGGCCCTGCCGGCCCCGGGAGCGCTCCCGGCGGGATGGGCCGGGAGGCGGTGGAGCTCTCACCTGGCGTTGATGAGGTACTGCGCAAGGCTGATGTTTGCGGGGGTTCCTGTGATGGTGATTTGGCGCTCCGATGACCCTTCCGTGGCGTTGGCGATTTTGATCTGCGCTCCCGACATCTGCCGAATTTCATTGATTTTGGTCCCTTGGCGTCCGATTATGCAGCCTATTAGCTAGGAGAGAAAGCACGGAGGGAAGGTCTGAGGAGTGGCGGCTCTGGGCAGCCACCGGCAGGACGCGAGCACACCCGGGACAGGAGTGACCTGAATGCTCATGAAAACAGGAGAGGGGCAGCCCGAGGTGCAACCCCACCAGCGCGTGAGCACAGTCCTCCAAGGACACATCCAGAGACCTGCCCTGCTCTGCTCCTCGTGGGAAGGAATCTCCGTTATCTGCCCCTCAGAGGGCTCCACTCGGTAATAGTAATTCTCATGGCTTAGTGAATGCTCAGTGTTTTGCAAGGAACTTGTCCCCTTGGCAGCCGCAGCAAACCCGAAGGTGGTTTGGACACGTTACTAGAAGGAAACGAGCCTGCTGCCTTCCCTGGGGACAGGACAACCCCAGGAGACCCCTCACCAGCTGGTGCAGTGACCCCGTCCCACATTCCTTCTATCCCACCAGGACACCCTCAGTTCCTCTGCTACCCTCTCCAGCTCTTTTGCTGCAGTGGCTTGCCAGCGGGCACAGGAGGACACCACGTGGTTTCTGGTGGCACCCACGGAAAAGGTGGGCCCTACGTAAAAAGGCATCCTTCATACTCCTACAAAAAAATCAGAGGCAGCTGGAGGCCTGAATTTCCTCAGCTGTTCATCCCTTGAATTTCCTCAGTGGTCCTCAGCGGCTTGAAGTTCTTCAGTGGTCTTCCCTCATTTGTGCACCTCCCTCAGAGCATCTCCAAAGGCTGGTAACACACACGGGGATATCCAGCTTGACCAGCACAGGCATGAAGTGCTCTGCGTGCCCTTTCTGGCCATCTGAGCTCTCTTCCAAGGACGTTTTACACATGGGATGTCCACCTTGGCAGCTGCTGGCTTTCTCCCCGGTACAAGCAGAGACGATTACTCCTCCAAATGTTCCCTGATCCTTTGCTCAGACCGTGGGGCTGCCGTGCTGGTTTATCCCTTATGGACCTGAATATACACTGGAATGGTATCCACTGTCCCAGGGTCTGTGGGGGGATGTTCAGCCCATCCTGGTCTTCACAGCACAGAGATAACTTCTCCCAGATGCTTCAGCAAATGAAAATGTGCTGGAGAGACCTGAGGCAGATTTATTTAGGCAGATGCTCAGCTACACCCAAGCTGAACAGCATTCAAGTTTCTACTGATGGTCAGAGGAGCAGCGAGATGGGTATCATCAGATTTCCTTCCACTGCAGCACAGCTCCAAGCTACAGCACCAAAAGACGCCTGGTGACTCTCAAGGGAGCCCAGACCTGTCCTCTGCCTCCTGAGAGGGCGGCAGTGGGTGTTTAAAAGCCTTTGAAACAACAGTGGGGAGAGCTAAGGAGGAGTCTTTTCAAGATGCAGGTGATGACATCCAATGTCTCCCAGGTCAGGTGAGAGCTGGGTCTCTGGCCAGTGAATGCTCCAAGTGCTCCCGAGCTCTCAGAGGTCTCCTGGCATCCCCTCCTCCCACGTGAGTCCTTCTGCAAGGGGTCTCTTTATATTCCTGCAGATGTCTTCGTTGCTGCAGTCCTCCACGCTCAGCAGATGATGTGGCTGTTGGAACCTCAGGAGCGTTTGCAGAGCTCCCTGCAGCCTCCTGGGGAGAGGTCCCTGCTGGGTGGACAGGAGCAAACCTGGCATCAGCCCCCTCTGGCTCCTCTGCAGGTCCCTCCTGTGGTGATTTGGCCCAGGGCAAAGCGTGTCCAAGGGTTTCAGTCAGCAGGTGCTCACAAGCTCTTGCACTGCCACGTCTCTTGGGGGGCAGAGGTCTTGGCAGAGGTGCCTGGCAGCTGCAGCTGGGATAGCTGCCCTTCCCTGGCTCTGCTGGCTGCTGGTGAACAGCAGGAAGAAGGAGCAACAGCTGCCAGACCCCATCCAGAGACGCCTGATGAGGATGGTCTGAAGGTGCTGGTCAGCGATGGAGATGGGAACAGAGACTGTATGCCATCCCTTCACTTGCCCTCATCCTGATCTGAGCACAGACTGGGTCTTAATCCACAGAAAGCAGTCCAGAAGCAAGTGAGGCTCACGGATCCATCTGCTGGCTGTGTTGTGCTCTCCATCCCACCTCCTCCCCACCCAGCATGGCTCCAGCCTCCTCCCAGCAAACATCCCAGTCCAGCACCCAGGTTACCACAAAGCTCCCACCTCTCAGACCCACAGCTGCCTGCCAGCAGTACTGAGATGTCCTTCAGACACTCGTGTGGCACTTTGTGGCATCAGAAATGTCACTTACCTCCTCCACCACCCCACCCAGTCACTACCCTTGAGCTGGAACATCATCTCAGACCTGCCACAGCCTGATTAAGCAATGAGGAGTTTAATCAGGGCTGGCATAGGAGCTCTCTCCCTTTCCCAGTGCTGTCAACTGGGCATGTTTCATGAGCACTGAGTTCACTTGGAAAGGGAAATGGAGCACTAAGGGTTGTGCCTAGGGAAGCTACTGACGGGGTAAAGCCCAGCTTTGGTGGACTTTGTGCTGCAGGCTGATCCCCAACAGACTGCACGTGGACGAGGGAACACGGGGAAGGGGCACCTCTAAATCTACTCAACCAAAGGGAAGGGCTGCAGCTGACACACGTACACACAAACATGTACGTGTTACACACACAGACAGACACAGACGTGCCAAGGAAGCACTTGGATTTACTTACATCATTGGGAATGGTGAGTTCATGAGTACTGGCCGGGGGACTGGCATCCAAACCTGGGCAGATGCAAGGGGACAGGGTTAGAGCTGGCAGGGGCAAGGCCGTGGAGCTCCGCTGCTTTCCTGCAACGCTGCCAAGGCTGCGTCCTGCTCCGGGCTGGGAGGGCAAGGGGATCACACACTCCGGGACAAGGAGGAGGGAGACAGTTGCTACCTGACTCTGCTGGCTCTGGGTGTCACCTTCCCTGCATCCCACGAGTGCCTCGCTTCTCACCCTTCATCCTCCCACTGGGAACGGCTTCAGAGGAAGGTGCAAGGTTCCAGCATCGGCAAAGAGAGGTGGCTGAAACGCTTTCCCACACAGCAGCAGGGAGCATGCTGGCTGGGACGCCTACCAGCCCCACAGGGATGGTGTCCATGCACCCTCCAGCCCTCTCTGGATGCAGCAGCATGGAGCTGTCGGGGTGTGACAGCGGCTTGGTGCCCCAAAACCGGTGTCCCTGTGGGACCCGGCAGCACAAGTCCTCTGCAAGTTAAGCCCCCCAGACTCTCACGCTGAATTTGATCCGGACTGCTAAGACATGCAACCTGGCTGGACCCTGGACCAGCTGTCCCTCTTATCCCCAAGGGAAGGCAAGATGGACAGTATGGAGATTTAGATCCTGCTTCTCTCCAAAATCACACAGCGAGGAGCGAAGGCAGCGGCTTGCTCCCTCCCACCCTCTCCTGGATCAGGGAGAGCTCTCTCCTCCACAGTGGGAATGGCTGGAGCCAGCAGGACACCCTGTGAGTGCAGCTCCAGAGGTAAGAGGACACCGTGCCATAGCACTCCTAGGTCAAAGCCTGCCTCTCCCATGGTTTCCCATATTAAACCACCTCGGTGCCGAAGCAGGGACATCCCATGTCAAATCTGCAAGAAAGAAGCCTGACTGGTGCCTGACAGGGATTTGCAGTAATTGGTGGGGGGGAAAAAAAAAAATCTTATCCTTATGGTATAAACCACTGATGAAGGCTTGTAAGAGCAGAAGAGACTGCCAGATCTGTATCCATGGAAAGAGGGTGGTTAAGGAGGTGCAGGATGAAGAAGCACAAGGAGTCTGGAAGTGCAGGGCTCCTGCAAAACAAGACAGCAGCAGCACCCAGCTCCTCACATATTTCCATGGAGGGCCTCAGCACAGATGAAGAGGAGCTCTGGGTATCTCTGATGTGCTCATGCATGGCCTTAGGATGTTAGGAAATGAGGGTGAGGAGGCCCTGGCACCGGCTGTCTAGAGAAGCTGTGGCTGTCCCATCCTTGGAAGTGTTCAGGGCCAGGGTAGATGGGATTTAGAGCAACCTGGTCTAGTGGAAGGTGTCCCTGCCCGTGGCAGGGGGGTGGAACAAGACGGACTGCAAGAGCCCTTCCAACCCCAACCATTCCCTGATTATGTGACACTGGACTTCCTGTGCTTTCGTGAGTGCAGCTTCCCAGACACACCTCGCTGACATCGGCCTGCAGGAGGCTTCCTCACCGGATTTTTCACTTGGGAGCACAGAGAGGAGAGGAAATGCAGGGAATGAGGATGCAGATCCTCCAGCAGGCAGCTCTCTGCTGTCCTTCACTGCTGCCAGGAGTACCAATGCCAAAACCTGCACAAAACATCTCCTGCTCAGGTATTACACCACAGGTGATGCTCAGTGCTGATTTTACAGCAGACACTTCATCTGGACTGGCCTGTACACCGAGCCTCCTCACAGTCTGGGGCAAAGTGGACTGCAGCTATCACAGACATGTCCCTCTGGTGAGGGTGTCCCTCTCCCTTGTCCATGTGTTACAAGGCTCAGCTCGGCAGCAGCCTGGGTATGGCAGAAAATGTCTTCTGAAGGGAGCAGAGCACCAGTGAGGGCTCTGAGCAGCACTGGGGCATCCGGGGATCTTAGGGAATATAAGGTAAGCTCCTCAGACTCACAGGCAGCATCCTCCATCCCACACTTCTGATGACATGGGTGATGCTGAAAGCCCTTGGTGCCATGGTACTGCACCATCACACAGCCTCTGAGGAACGGCCACATCCTTCTCCATCATCTGGAGACTGTTTATTTCATCACTCCAGATCCTCCCTCTCTGGTGTGTACAAGCAGTCCTTGAGGGTGTAACGAGGGTGTCAGGGCAGGATTACTGCCTTGGGTGACTGCAACGGGCAGAGGGGCAAGAGAAAGCCAAACATGGCTGCACAGGTCAGTGTCATGATATCTGTATTTCTGCAGTCTGGTGGGGTCTCTTTGCTCGGGCTAGGCTTGCTTTCATAGTTAGGGGCTGTCCCCAAACCTTTGAGGCATGCAGTGGGATGGCTGTGTGCCCCAGGTCTGGCTCACCCTGCCTGTGGGCCTCCAGGTCTCGGGATAGCTCCTCTGTGCAATGCAGGGAAACAAAAGGCAGATCTCTTCCTCACACACGGATGAAGGTGGGACATCTGATGGCAAAATTTCTCCAAAGCTGCAGCCCTGCCTTGGCTCCTCAGGGTCCTGTCCCACTAAAACTGCAGCTCACCCTGAATGGCTGGGAGATGGCTAAAGCTGCGTGTCGTGGCTGCTCCCACTGGCACTGCTCTGTTGTTTCTGAGCAAGGTTCATTCAAAATTAAATGCAGGAATATGGGCGATGACTCTGGCATCTTCTTCCCATTACACAAACAGCATTGAGGGAGACCTCACCACACCTGAGGGGCACTTCCAGTGCCCAGGGACAGCACCTGAGGGAACAGCATGAAGCTGTGCCAGGGGAGAGTCAGGCTGGAGAGCAGGGAAAGGTTCTTCCCCCAGAGGGTGCTGGGCACTGCCCAGGCTCCCCAGGGAACGGGCACGGCCCCGAGGCTGCCAGAGCTCCAGGAGCATTGGGACAATGCTCTCAGGGATGTACAGGGTGGGATTGCTGGGGGGTCTGTGCAGGGCCAGGGGTTGGACTTTGATCCTTGTGGGTCCCTTGCAACTCAGGACATTCTGTGTTTCTGTGGAAGTCACTCACAAAGGTCACAGAGCCAGGCACCAAAGCCCAGGCACCTCTCCTTTGACACGTTGCACCAAGGAGAAGGGTGCTGCCCCACTTCTCCCTACCCACCAAGACAACCTGCTGCCTTCTCCACGAGCGCCACGATTCCTCTGGGAGCACAACAACGGCACAGTCCTATTCAGGGAATATATTTCCACAACCAAAGCCTGCTTACTTCCCTCTAGCTTTGTGTTTTACCTGATGACTGGCCCATCAGATTTTGAGCTTCTTCGGAGGAATGTAAGGGCAGCTTTTCTCCTGAAGAGCAAAGAAGAAACAGGTTTAATGCTTTTGCCTTCGAGGAGATAAGCAATGTCACTTCATCTAGGAAGCTCAAAATATGATGAACATACTGTCAGAAAAGTCATTTCCAAGCGGCACTTTCAGTACCTCCATCCCCTGCGCTCTATCTGCTGCTGCTGCTGCCCAGGACAAACGCCGGCCCTGGGGACAAGGCTGGGGCCACGCCGGGGCCGGCTGTCCTCCCGCCAGCACAGCCCCCATCCGGCCACCACTCTTCCCCACGGCAGGGAGCCGTCCTGCCCCGAGGCAGCACCCCCGGCCGCTGCCGCTCCCGTCCCGCCGGGAGAATCCGGAGCGGCGCGGGGCAGGGGATGGATGCTGCAGGGAGGGACAATGCCGAGGGCTTCTGCTGGGAACGCCCCGGCTGCCAGCTGGCCCTTCAGCACCCCCAAAACACCGGCCAAGCCTCTCCTGAACCTCTCCCCGTGGATACTNAAAACAAAACAAAAAAACCAGGAAGCCATGGTGAGACATGGCAAAAACATTAGCAGGAAGGACTTGGCCTGGGTTTAGTGCAATAAAGCCCAAATCTTTGGCAGAAGTGCTTGGTCAGGGTCTGAAGTACGATACCAGCAGGAAACCCATTCTCAGTGTCAGCTCAGCTCCCCTGCCTGTGCTCAGGGCCAGCGGATGGGAGGCACAGCCAGCACCCAGAGAGCTCTGTGTGCCACCAGAGCTGCACTGTCACCGCCTGTCCCCGCAGCACACGTTCCTGTGCTGTGCCTCTGCTGGGAAGTGCCTCTGGGAGATGGATAAAAGCGTGTTTCTAAATGCCAGCTCCTTAGGAATATGGGGGATTTATGGGCTTCAGCCATCACCAGTAGGTATTTCAGATCCTTGTATCCCTTGTTGTGCCAGGGAGGTTTTGCTGCCCGGTCTGGAAGCAGTTTTATAGAGAGGTGTTTGTTTGTTTGTTTGTTTGTTTGTTTGGAATACATTTTGTGCTCAGTTTTACTGCTCCAAATGAAAAATAATGATTAAAAAAAAAAACAAACCAAAAAACCCAAGCAAACAAAAAAACCAAAAAGACAGGAAAAGAAAAGAAAACAAACCAAACTGGGCTGAAGTCTGGCAGTGATCAGGAGGGAGGCTGTCACCTCTCACTTTCACAGGTGCTCAGGGAGTTCTGTCAGCACAGCACCACCCCCCAAACTCAAACTGCTCGCTTTGCCCATCATCCCCGGCAATGGGCAGACAGGAGTTATGGTTTCAATGTTTTTGGGGGGACAACAGGACTCAAACACCTCCTNGGGCCCTACAGACCCCCCAAAACCCCGGCCAAGCCTCTCCTTAACCCCTCCCCGTGGATACTGCCACTTGTTTATTTTTTTTTTTCACTCGCCCTGCTCATTTCCGTTCAACGACAGGAGTTTAGAAAGAGAGAGAGAGAAACTCTACAGGTAAGAGAAGGATTATCTTGAAAGGGCGTGTGGGTACGTACCAGGGAAAGCGGGGGTGGTCTGTCCAAGGGGAGTAAAGGGGGTTTGCTGCATAGCCAACTGGTGGAGCTTGGTCAACTGCTGAGGGGTAGGAGGGACATTAGAGCTAAGAAGGTTATTGTCATAGAGNACACGTTCCTGTGCTGTGCCTCTGCTGGGAAGTGCCTCTGGGAGATGGATAAAAGCGTGTTTCTAAATGCCAGCTCCTTAGGAATATGGGGGATTTATGGGCTTCAGCCATCACCAGTAGGTATTTCAGATCCTTGTATCCCTTGTTGTGCCAGGGAGGTTTTGCTGCCCGGTCTGGAAGCAGTTTTATAGAGAGGTGTTTGTTTGTTTGTTTGTTTGTTTGTTTGGAATACATTTTGTGCTCAGTTTTACTGCTCCAAATGAAAAATAATGATTAAAAAAAAAAACAAACCAAAAAACCCAAGCAAACAAAAAAACCAAAAAGACAGGAAAAGAAAAGAAAACAAACCAAACTGGGCTGAAGTCTGGCAGTGATCAGGAGGGAGGCTGTCACCTCTCACTTTCACAGGTGCTCAGGGAGTTCTGTCAGCACAGCACCACCCCCCAAACTCAAACTGCTCGCTTTGCCCATCATCCCCGGCAATGGGCAGACAGGAGTTATGGTTTCAATGTTTTTGGGGGGACAACAGGACTCAAACACCTCCTTGCTGCTGCAGCAGGGCTGGGGAGGGAGAGCAGGGAGGTCTGGCTGGCAGTGGTGAGGGGGAAATGCTGGGAGGAGCTGACCCGGGGGGCTGCACACACTGGGAGAGGCTGGGGGGAGGCAGCAGGGAGGGGTGAAACACCTGCAAATCCCTGCACAGGGACCCCTGGGATCCCTGTCTGGCCTGAAGAGGCATGAGGACACCCAGCCTCTGCTGCCTCAGGAAAGAGGTCTCACCACTTCACAAAAAGAGGCATCTGCACATCTCTGTGCTTTTTTTGGCTCATTTTAGCCAAAGGTGTGACGTGATGGGTTCCTGCCACACAACACAGCTGTCTGCAGATAGCACTGGGCATGCCACTGCTCCTGCAGGGAGCAGGGACATCAGCACCCACTGCTTTTCAACTTCAGGACTACCCTGTTTTCTGGAGCTGCACCCCCTTTCTGGAATTCCTGGTCCCACTGGCAGGACTCCAGATGAAACCTCTTTGCCCGGTGGCCTCCAGCCATGCCCTGGGACAGGGGTCCTGCTTTGCCAAGTGGGGCAGACCAACATCCTTTCTAACACTGACCTAGCAGGCCTTCCAGACAGAGTTTGGCCAGTGGTGTTTATGCAGCCCCTGCAATTACAGCAGTAAACAAGAAGCCTGGGAGAGGAGAAGATGGCTGCAGCCAGCTGTCACAGAAAAAGCTGCTCTCTCCATCTCTTCCAGTTCATCTTCCGTGGTGGAGGGAGGGGATTTCCCCCCTCTGCTCTGCTCTGCTCTGCTCTGCTCTGCTCTGCTCTGCTCTGTTCTGCTCTGTTCTGCTCTGGTGAGACTGTACCTGAGGTACTGCATCCAGCTCTGGGGTCTCCAGCACAAGAAGGACATGGATCTGTTGGAGTGAGTCCAGAGGAGGTCACGGAGATGCCCTAAGGGGCTGAAGGGGCTCCAAGAGAGCTGTGGAGAGGGACTTGGGACAAGGGCCTGGAGTGGCAGGACAGGGGAGAATGGCTTCACACTGACAGAGGGCAGGGTTAGATAGGATCCTGGGGAGAAATTGCTCCCTGGCAGGGTGGGCAGGCCCTGGCACAGGGTGCCCAGACCAGCTGTGGCTGCCCCTGGATCCCTGGAAGTGTCCAAGGCCAGGCTGGACACTGGGGCTTGGAGCAGCCTGGGACGGTGGGAGGTGTCCCTGCCCATGGCAGGGGGTTGGGGTGAAATGAGTTTTAAGGGCCCTTCCAACCCCAACCCATTCTGTGACTCTATGATCCCACAGCTTTTGGGAAGGCAGGCAGCTACACATCACATCCCAAACAGCCAAAAACACCCACACAGCTCTGAAACCCCTCATGAGCCAAAGCTTCCTCCGTCCTGGGGCATTTCTCCAGGGACAAAATCCTGGAGGCAGGAGCACACGTTGGGCACTCAAAATTCTGCCGCTTTGCAAAAGGCAGACACTAAACACAGACACCTGAAATGTCTTTAAAATGCCCTAAAAGTACACTCTAGACTGGATTCTGCACTGAACACCGTTTAAAATGACCAATCACTGAATGAACACCCTGAGAGTGAGGATGAGAGCAGGTGAGAAGCCCCTGCACCAACAGCTTTGTTCAGGAAACTTGCTGGGAGTGGGGCAGAGCGCAGCCAGCAAAAGTATTTTAATCCTGACAATCAGAGGGATGTAGGAACAGGGGAAACACCAAGCTGTTGGCACCACTTGCAAAAGAAAAACTGGGATAAAGACTGCATTGACCTACCCTAAAATACACGGGTTATTGTGTTGTGTTCTGCTTATGGAGCAAAAGCAAAGGGTACTTAATTATGAATATTTCTTATCAACCATCACAGCAGGCTGTTCAGAGTACACACATACTGGTGCCACATGGAAAGCCAAAGCCTGGATTCCTCTAATTCCAGTGGAAGCACTTCTCCTAGGATGAAAATCCAGCCTACAGCTCCCAAATGTTCCCATGTGGGGCAGGCAGTCGTGGTATCAAACAGCCTTGCCACCTCCTCAACCATGCCAGAAGCAATCCCTTGCTTTAGCACCCAATGCCCTCATTGGAAAGGGGAATGCCGAGCTGCACCAACCCCTGCCCACGGGTGGGACGGCTGGAGAAGGTTTTCCAGCCACTGCCACATCCTCAGCCCCACTGCAGACCCCTGTGCCTGGCAGCAGGAGGAGCCCTCTGCCGTGGGACTTGATGGGTATTTTATCCCCTTGGAAACACATTCAGAAGGCCCCTGCTTTTGCCAAGAGCCATGGCCACCTCAGAAGCTGAGCTTCACTGCTTTCCTCAAAGGAATCCTTCAAACAGACTGATTTCCTATTTCCCTTGGTAATTTCAGGTTGCACACATTCTAGCTGTTGATCCCTACGTGTCCCACCCCCCACAAAAGTGCTCCCTGATCACTTTTATACACAGGCAGGGGAGCCCAGGGGATCCCAGCATCAGCAAACCTCACCCAGAGCAGCTCAGAGCAGCTCCTGTCTCTGCACCAAGGAGCCTGAGGTGAGGTGGGGGCTGTCCCCCACCAAACCCAGGGTGACCACGCTGGTCTGGGAGCCCCCAGCAAGGTGAGACCCAGAAGCACACGCCTTCCCCATCCCTCTGGGAGACGTGGTGGGAGGTGTTTTTGTCCAATTTCCACGTCACCCACAGGAGCACCCCCTCAGACAGGCACATCCCTGCCCAGGCTTCAAGCACAAAAGCCCCGGAGCTCTGGCTTCTTCCCAGCCCACCAAGGCACTCAGCAGCTAAATGTGCCCTTGGCTTGCCAACATTTTAAAGACAAGGGGGGAAATAGAAGGGGAAGTATTCTTTATTCTTTTTTTTTTTTTCTTGTTTTGACCATTTTGAGGCACAAAATGCATAGAGTGTGATCTCTCTCAGAATGAAGGGATAGCACTGAATAAGGCAAACAATTTAGCATCAGGCCAAGTCCTCAGAAGTAATAATATTAGTGCTAAGGGGTTAAAAAGGCTACTTGAGGTATTACAGATACTACACACGGCCAATTACTTCGAAAATAAGCTATTAATATTATTGGCTAATATTAATATGATGTGAATTAACAGTAGCATGCAGGTGACAGAAAAAGGGTGTAAGAAAAATGAGGGTAAAACTCACATCCGGGTGTGGAATAGCGTATTGTCCCTGAATTGTGTAGGCCTGCAAAGGAAAAACAAAGATGTTACCAGGGCTGGCAAGGACATGGGGAGAGAACTCCATCCCTCTGCTGGGACCCCTGTGCCACCTTGAATTCCCTGGGGCACCAAATCCTCGGGGCAGGAGGGAGATGTCCCACCTCCCGTCCAAGCTAGAGCATGCTGAGCTCCCTGACTTCAAGCGCTCGGGCTCAGTTTGGCTTTTTCAAAAGGAAAGGAACAGCTCTTTAGAGGTGCCAGCATTGCATGGAGCAGGAATGCCAGGCTGCAGCTGGTCTTTGCTGCACAAAAAAACACGGATCAGTGGCAGGGGGGGTCGGAAGTGGCTGATCTTTAGTGTCCCTTCCAACCCAAACCCTCCTGCGATTCGCTGATAACCTGTGTAGCAGGTGCACAATGACATCACTGACCAAGCAAAAAGCAAGCCAGCTCCAAAAGTGAGCCTCTCTGCATTTCCAGGTGCACGAGCCCCAGTGGATGGCTTTACATCCACCCAGGATGTTCCAGTGCTCTGCTGGGGTGCTGGAAAGGCATCGAGCCCAGGGCTGCCTGCACTGCGATGCCTTTCACCAGCTGCCATTGGCAAATCCATGCAAGTTATCTGCCAGGCAAATGGCTTTGTGCATTTTTTTTTTTTCCCATCCTTTGTGGCAATCCTTTCTCCTTTTGTTTGCAAATAACCCCAAAATAAGCACCAATGTGGGTGAAGAGCCAGACACTAGAGAGCCCAACACTAGATGGACTTAACCATCTAGCAAAATGTATCTCACTGGCTGACACATTATTCAGATGATTCTGAAAGAAATGGCCAAAGAGATGGAGAACACTTTGAAAAGGGAGAGTCAAGACTGCCAAGAAAAAATGAAAGGAAGAAACCTTTGGAACCTCCTGCAAATTTGCTGCACTGTTTGCAAAGAGCAAAGTGCCTCGTGTCAAGGGAAGCCCCAGTCACAGGAAAAGGGAAAAGGGCTGTCCCAGTGCCCACCAGCACCCCAGCACAACGGGGACACAAGAGGCTGAAGGGCTGCCTGTCCTGGTGGTTTTATTTAGCCATTGGTTTTTGATTGGAAAAACTGAGCCAAAAAAGGCAATTAAGGGCAGGAAGGTGTCTTGGACAGATGCAACTCAACTCTGCCCACGGAGGGCTGGTCCCTTTGGCAGCTGCCACTGGTCACTACATCCCTCGTCCCACCCCAAGCGCCTGTCACCAATGTCACCAGCTGCCCTATGCCAACCCCCCCGTGCCACCCCTGGGGCAGAGCCAAGGGGCTCCCAGCCTTGGGAAGAGCTCTCACTTCAGAGACAGCTGCTCCCCCCACCCCGTGATGCTACTTCTGTCCAAGACACCAACCACTCACAGCAGGAGGATTGCCGCCTCCATCTCACTCTCCCTTTTGAAAAGATCAGTTCACCAGGCAGCTGGACTCAAAGCTCTTTTCCAGGACGGCTGCTCAGATGGGGTGACACAGTCCTGATCCTGGCAATGACTAATTCAGCCTGAAACAGCCTGTGCTCTGGGCTTTGCTCCTGGTCTTAGCCTGTCCTTCTATTGTGGCTGGAGAGGAACGAAATGACTCGTGTGGAGCTGCTCTGGGTGGCACAAGCTGTGGTTTTGTGGTGCTGGCCCTACCTGGCTGCTGGAGCTCTTGGGAAGGTACATACCCTGCTGGATAGGATGCACCACAGCACGGTGGCATCTACAAGCAGGCCTTCAGTCACCAGGTGAGTCGAGGAGAAGAGGTGGAGAAAGCAAAGGTGCTTTCTGTTCCCTCTTTAGGAACAGCCACGTGCTCAGCTGCTCCTGTTTCTGCTGATTTTTGTTTTCAGAATAACCTCCAGCTCACCCGTGTGATGGTTATCCCAGAAAGGGAAAACCACCCCAAGGCTCGCTGCTGCAAACAGCACGTGGCGTCTGCAAGGCTGCAATGTCACCAGGGGGGTGACACTGTGCAGGCTCTGCCATGGGGGGAAGCAGCACCCCAAACCAGCTGAGCACCAGGGAGGGGGACACTTCCGTGGGGGCTGCCCTGAGCAGGGAAGTAGCTGCGACAAACCCTTCCTACCTTGGATCAATTACAGCTGCACAAAGGTATTTTTAATTGTCCTGGAGGTGCCCTCAGAGAGCAGGGACAGCCTCTTGCTCAGTGCTTTTCTAATCCCCTCCTTCTCAACCTCTGACAAACGCTGACCTTGGCTCTGGGAGAAGCAAATTCCAGCCTCTCCTTGGCGTGACACGGGGGGGTGACACCCGGGCCGGCCCTTCCCTTCTCCTCCCTGCCCAGCACCCATCACAGGAGCGAAGCCAAGAGCTTTCAGCCCAGCTGCCAGTGGCACACGACGGATGGGATGACACCATGCAAGTCAGAAGGCAAGAAACCTGAGTGCACTAACGGGCAGCGGCTGGTGCTGCAGTAAAAGGCTGAGGTTGGCAGTGGAGGCTGCAAGCGGGTCGGCTCTTACCTGACCACCTGCAAAAATGACAGGGGTGGAGGCGGGCTTTGGGCGGTAGGGAATGGTGGCACCTTTTGGTGGGGACTAGGAAAAGGGATAAGGAGAAGGGAGAGAGAACATTAGAACAGCTTTTCCTGAAACGGCGGCAAAAAGAGCGTTAGAGAGCAGCTAACGGAGCACGGCCCCCGGGGCCGCCACAGCAACACCCGCACCAGGCAGCACCGCCTTTCTGGACAGGAGCACACGGGGGAAAGAGGGGTCTCATGGGCAACAAGGACAACCCGGGCCACGGGAGATCTCCTGCCGAGGCTCAGGTCCCCCAAAACAGCCTCTGGACCTGCGCTGCCTCCCTCGGCTCCGCTCTGCTCCACTCCGCGCAAACCGCATCGCCCGCTCCAGGCTCGGGGAGCCCTGCTCAGAGCGCCCTGAGGAGAGCCTCGGGCAGCAAGACGGGGAGGCACAGCCCATAGGAGCCACCTGGCACCACGCTCAAGCTCTGTGGCTGCCCTCATCTTCCTCACTGCTGGAACAGAGTCGCCTTCAGGCCTTGGTTGCGCTCCATCACCATCTGAGATGCGACGTGGCTGCTGCGAGGCACCTGAGGTCAGCTGAGAGGTGTCCCTGCACGTGACAGGGGGCCTTGAAGGTCCCTTTCCAAGCCACACCGTGCTGTGATTGCATGATTCTGTGTTCCTGCTGCTCGCTGTCTGGTCCCTGGGCAGGTCTGAGCAGAGCTGCAGTGACTGAGGCGCTGCTGTGATGCGCAGGAGCTGCTCACCCGGGTTCTCCCTCCTGGTTTTCTCCTGAATGACTTAGAGGTTCCCAGGCATCAGGAGAGATTTCAGCTCTCCTCCTGCTTCTACCCGAAATTAAACAACTCAGTGACTGCTACAGAACGACAGGCAACAGAAATTCCACCATCTCATGGAAAGTTGGTGTTTTGGTTTTTTTTTCCTGCACATGCTTTGGATGACTACTTACTTCTAGGCAAGCAGCATTATCTAAATCCTCCTGCTAAGCACCTGTCTGCGGGAAAGCTGATCAAAACACATCTCCAGCATCCCAAACCTACTTGTTCTTTTATTGCATTACAAATCTTGGAGGGGACGAGCCAGGATTATCTGTTTAAGACTGAAAGGTGATATGGAACATCTCCGTGAGCCATTAAAGTCAGGGCATGTTCCAGATTTCAGACTGCAAGAAGACTTGTGGGGTTTTCTCTTTCCCGTGGCCGAGCTGTATGGAGGAGCAGCATGTTGTGCTTTGTGAGAAAGACTTTTTAACACACCTGGCAAGCATCATCTCAGGCTCATCTCTGCTGCAGCCTGTGGCCTGGGGTCATCGGGTGCCTAAATCTCCTCTGGCAGCAGTGCAGCTGCCTCAGCATCACAACCAGCGGGGATGGGTAAATGTGGCTCCTGGCTATCCCTCCTGAGATGTCCTACTGCCAAGCTGAAGATGCTTCCATTTGGCTTTGCTTCACTTTCACCAAGCCTGGACATCCCCTTCTGAAGCTTTTCCAGTGGGAAACGTGCTTCTTCCTGCTGTGAAAGGGCTGTGCAGCTAGGCAGAGGGGCCTTACATGGGTCCCTGCTTTGTCTGTCTCTGGGATACCCCAGGAGTGGAATGTGTCACCATCCTGTGTGCCAGGGGCTTTCCTCCTGGAGCTTGTCCCATCTGAGGTGGCAGCTGTGGATGTGGGGCATGTGGCTGAGGTCATCTCCAGCAACTGGTACAGTAGCATCTCTCCATGGCAGAGATCTTCCAGCTCTGCTTGTCAGCATTTATCCCAGAAAATGGCATCTTGGACATACCTCCATGTGCCCTACATCCCTGCTCTCCACCAGCCTTCCTCACTACCATTCCCACCGTGCCACACCAAACACAGCCTCGTGCTCCCAGCTCCAGCTCCCCCAGTGCAGGGGATGCTCTGGCCTCCTCCGCCTCCTCCTCCTCCTCCTCCTCCTCGTCCTGGCTGTGGTCCTTGTGAGGCAGAGACCAGGTGCTTGGAGCAGTGGCTGCAGCCCCCACCTCCTTCCCACAGCGCCCTGGGTGCTGCTGGGACACCAGGCCAGGCTGTCCCAGCTGGCTGGCACCCCTCTGCCCTGAAGCCACCCTCAGCTCTGACACAAACCACCTCCTTTGGGGCACCTGGCCAGACAGGCTTCCAGTGTGGGGCTCTACAAACTAGGGACAGTGTGGGGAGAAGACACGGGGTGTGTTTCCAGTGGAGGTACCAGGAGATGAGAGTGGTCCGACAAGGCGTGGAGAAGGGGACGAGAGACACACGCTCCAGGGCTCCCAGCGCTCCGGTGGGGCCGGCTGGGTGTTGTTTTTTCTGAATGTACTTTACCCCCTTTGTTACAGACTGTACCTCCAGCATCACCACACAGATCTGTTTGACGCACTGGATGATGGCGTCGGGCGTCCCCGAGATGGTCACTGCCCGCTCCGTGGAGTTGGGCAGCATGTCCCCCGCCACCTGCACCTGAGCACCTGTGGACTGGAGACAGGAAAGAGAGAGGAAGGAGAAATGCCACAGCTGAACGCCTTCACCCCGAGCCAGCTCCAGCGTGCCTCATCCCCCTGGGATGCTGCTCCCGCATCAGCCAGAGCAGCCCAGGAAGCAGCGTGATGCAGGATGCAGGGCAGGGATCCCCTTTTCCAAGCCAGCTCCCCCTTGGCAGCTGCCCTGAGGGGTGATGATGGGATGGGATCTGCCTTACCTCCCGGATTTCCTTGATCTTGGAGCCCCCCTTGCCGATGAGGGAGCCGCACTGGCTGGCTGGCACCACCAGCCGCAGCGTCACTGGGGGCTTGCTGGTGGCGGTGCTGTTGCTCATGGAGTTGGTGATGTCCTTGGGAGGGGAAAGCATGGCACGTCAGCCCTCGGCACCTGGACAGAGCCACCCAGGTGCCACATCCACACCTCTTGTGGTCGGCTGACTGAAGTGTTGCCCTCTTGAACACTGCCAGGGATGGTGACCAGCCCTGCCCTGGGCAGCCGTTCCAAGGCCTGACCAACCTTCCAGCGAAGAATTTTTCCCTAATATCCAACCCAAACCCAAGGTCACTTCCTCTGGTCCTGTCACTACCTGGGAGAAGAGACCAACCCTTAAACGGCCACACCCTCCTTCCAAGCAATTGTAGAGAGGGAGAAGGTCCCCCCCTGAGCCTCCTTTTCTCCAGGCTGAGCCCCCCAGCTCCCTCAGCCGCTCCCCATCAGACTCGTGCTCCAGACCCACCCTAGTTAGAGATGTGTGAAAGGTTCTGTGCTGAGGCCATGTCCCAGTCAGGCAAAATCCAACCAAGCACTGCTGTCCCCAGCCATGGGCTGACTCACATTTCTCACCTCCTCAAATTTGTAGGCGATCATGGCAAAAGCCTTGAAGATGGCATCAGTGGGGCCAGTGATGGTCACGATCCGCTCAGGGCAGTTCCCCTCCGAGATGTTGATCCTTGCCCCGCTCTGCAAAGAGAAGAGGAGTCCTGGAATAGCCACAGCCAAGCAATCGGGTCGGGCCCTCTCCCAGCCTGATGCCTGTGCCAGCCTCACAGCATTCCATCTAACCCCCCAAACTCCCACCCTTCCTCGGCAGCGATTTCAGATCCCAACCCTCAGAAATAATTTCCAATGTAAAGGAAACCCATGGGATCGAAGCAAGACCAGCTCGTGGGGTCATTGCCTGTGAAGAGTTTTGCTCACTGCCCTGACACCTCCCTGGGAGCTGCAGGCACAAAGACCCTGGACAAACTCAAAGCATCTTACAAGTGACTTAATTTCAATGTTTCATTAAACAGTTGACTCTGTAACGTGAAAACATGACAGGAGTTTGAGTGTGAAGGGAGAAAACTGGTCCAAAGAGCTCTGGGGACAGCTGGCTTGCTTGTCCTGACCTTGGGCATTACTGCACACATCACACAGAGCAATGGGCAGCTCTGGCCACTCTGCACTCCCCTTCCCCTACAAGTCATCCACAGAGCAGGCTGCTCACCTCCTCACGCATCTTCTTCACGGTCTCTCCTTTCTGAAACAAGAGAGAAAGCCAAGCCATTACTGAAAATTCAAGACTTCTGCCTTTGAAACAATCCTAGCCAAAGTGCATCTCCCTAACACAAGGCAATGTGTAGCCAAAAGCCACAGGAGCTGTGCTGCCTGGCCCTGCATCCCCACATGATGGTCAGCTGAAGAGCTGAGCATCTGAATCATCAAATATACATATATACAAATTCACAACTGTGAATCTTCCCAGGCTTGGGCATGCTGGTGGAAAAAAGAGAGGGCACAAGCCCACAGGGACAACATGTTCATGTTGCAAATCTTTGCTGCCATAAACCTTTCTTTTCAAAACCACCCCCAAAACCCCTAATCCTGTATAGCCAGGACTTTCCAAACCACTGTGGAAACACCAGAGCGACTCAGGAAGCTTTTCTGCACAAGGTAAATGGAATCCTCTGGCCTCAGAGACAGGAGCTATAGAATTACCTAAAATATAATTTAAATGTATCTGTGTGACATTTTTAGTATCTCTTAACGAAGCTATTTGATGAAAACACCAGAGCAACCTGACCGTAAACTCCCGGCCACCACCCAGCGAAGCAGCTGGGAACAGTCTGGTGGTTTGTGGGGTTTTTAGGGGGAATGCTCTTTGGCCCCTCTGTGGGCTTCTCCTAATTTCTGGCTCACAAATGCAGCAGCTAGCTCAGGCACCCCACACTTTTCAGGACATCACAGGGAAGAGGTGGCTATGGCATCTACCACACCACAGGCGCAGGAACAGCAACAAGGGTACATTAAAAGGCATCCTCACCTTCCCAATGATGCTTCCAACTTCCTACACAGAGAAAAAGTCAAAAACAGAGGAACTAACGTTAGAAACCGTGATGAGACTCCAGCCCAACCCCACAAGGAAGTGAAGACCTGGTGGACACTGTCCCCAGCAGAGGGACAGGGTTGAGGGGCAGGAATGAGAGGGAGCAGGAGCACCATGCCACCCTCCCCACTGGCAGGACAGCTATTCCCAGGCTGGGACAGCTGGACAGAGCTGTGTGTGGGGCTGGGCAGGTGGGAGAGGGAGCTGTGAGGACAGCCCTGCTGTGGGAGCCCCTTACCTTGCCATGCATCAGCAGCCGGATGGTGAGGGTGACGTTGAGGCCGCCTTCGGAGACCTTGGACTCCATTTCCTACCAGGGAGACGCAGGTTAGCTGGGACAGGCACAGGCAGCACCTTGGCTGGATCACCTGGGGACACAACGGGGGAGGCTTGCTCTCAGAACAGCTTCCTTGGGATGGGGCAGACCCCAGGGAGCAGCCAAAAAACAACTCTGGACCAGGGCATCAGCTGAGCGGCCTGGCCAAGGGCCAGTGGCTGCAGTGGGGCTTCAAAAGACCCACAGCACCCACCCAGGAAACCAAAGTTCACCCTTTCCAGCAGACAGAAAGCCACCAGGCACTTCCTCAGCGACCAGGAATTGTCTGTCTGACCCCAGGAGTGCTGCATGGGAAGGACAGAAGTGGCAGCCTGGTTGTCACACATCCTGACCTGAGAGCTCCCCAGCTGGGCAGGCTGTGGACCACGCCACCTCCAGCCGCTCATGTCACACACATCAAACAAAACCATGCTGTTTGCCTTCTCCTCTCTCTCTCTCTCCTCCTCTGCCCTCTAGAGGGGCCACTGATCTTTTGAAGGCACGGGGCGGGGGGTGGGGGGTGGGAAAGAAATAAAAACCACGGAATGGCAACAAATCCTTCATTTTTCATTCCTGATCCTTCATTCTTCATTCCTGATGCCTGTTTAGGAGCATCTCTGCATGAGGACGTGGCATATGAAATGTCCACTGCACAGGGGAGAGCCGTCCTACCCCTGAGGGAGGTGCCAGCATCCCTCTACGTGCAATGCTGAGAGACACAGAGCCATTCTCCCTCATCTTATTTAATCCCTCAGCCTCTATCAGATGGGAGATTTTTTTTTTCATCCTGCTCACAAGCATCTGGCCCTTTGCTCAGAGAGGGACTTACGTGAGCAAAAGGAAGCGGGAGATAAACAAGGACTCAAGTGCTGCTCTAATGCAAGTCGGGATGAATAAACAGCAGCAAACGCACAGACCACGGCTGGGAGAGATGGGCTTGATGCAAAACCTCTTCCCAGAGGTTATTACGAAACCCAAAATGGATAGACCCACGTGGTGTGCAGGGAGATAGAATTCCCTAAAGCTAAAGGACACTGGCTCACTGGGAGGGAGGCTGCTTATGACCTACGTGCAAACGCAGGGCTTGGGGCTGCTGCATGCTAGAAATGAAAAAAGAAAGAAAAAAAAGGATGGAATTGTCACAAGGAGGATAAGAAATGAAATGTGCTGAACGCCAAAACAGGTTCAATGGCACAGGTTGCCCAGAGAGGTTGTGGACTCCCCGTCCCTGACACTGGACTGGGCTTGGAGCAACCTGGGATAGTGGAAGGTGTCCCTGCCCGTGGCAGGGGGTGAAATGAGATGAGCTTTAGGGTCCCTTCCAATCCAAGCCAGGCTGCCACTCTCTGGTCCTATGTCAAGCCAAAAGTTGCTTTTAAACGGTGGGGAGAAGGAGAATATTTCCAAGGAAAAAGGTGGTGACACTGGAGACTAAAGCAATGGGAATGGGCTGAGAGACTGTAACAGAACAAGGCGAGATGAGGAATTTTCAAGATTGAGCCCACTGTGAGGTGAACAATGAAGGAAAAGAGCAACTGGCTGTGTTGGTTAACCCCAGGCTGACTCCTGTGCCTGGGAGTCAGTGCCAGAAAGGGTCAATAAGCTGATAGGTGGAGGTCAGCACTCCCACTGCTCACAATGTGCCAGGAGACAAACTCCAGAGGCATCACAGAATCATGGAATGGTTTGATTCCACCCCCCTGCCACGGGCAGGGACCTCCACTGTCTGAGGTGGCTCCAAGTCCCAATGTCCAGCTTGGCCTCGGACACTTCCAGGGGTGACCACAGCTTCTCTGGGCACCCTGTGCCAGGGTCTCCCCACCTTCACAGGGAAGAATTCCTTCCTAAAATCTCATCTATTCCTCCCATCTTTCAGCCCAAAGCCATTCCTCCTGGTCCTGTGGGCAGGGAGGGTGTTTGCCATCCCCAGCTCCACAGGAGGAGCCCTGCATCAGGCCGTTATGTAAATGCTTCCAATTGATTGAAAAAGTGGGTCATGTGTTAGCCAAATGCTCCTGGCTTGGAGATTTATCAGCATTATTAAATTAAACACGCTTCACGCTCCAGCGAGCGGGAAAGCTACATTGGCCTTTTCTTAATCATACTGGTGAAAGGTAAGTGTTTCAGAGGGGGCTCAGGAGCTCAATGGAAGGCATGGCAACAATAGGGACGAAGCATTCACTCTGGGCACAGGCCTCCCCCCACAGCCTTATTCTTCACGGACAAAGGGTTGGGGAAAATTACCCCCCAGAATGCCATTTGGAGCATTTCAGAGCATCCCCTGCCCGGAGAGAGAACCATCTCGGCCCCTTCCTCCCCACCACCGTGTTGTGCCCTGTTCACCACAGCTTTGAAATGGCTCCTTTGTCCACCCACTTGAAAGCCCTGAGGACACCATTACACCCAGCCCAATGGACACAGGAGATACAGAGCCCAGCTCCAGCCCCGTGTGAGGCAGGTGCAGCCCCACAGAGGTCAAAGACATGGAACTAGGAGACAGGAGTGCCAAGCTTGGCCCCAAAAGGGAAGCTGCACAGCCAGCCAAGCCAGGCTCTGCCAAGCTTCACACCTGGGCAACCACAGCTGGAGGACTGGAGCACCCTCCTTCCATGCACGGGGAGCAGCCAAAAGTCTTTGCACCACAGCAAGGGGAGATCTGCCCCAAAGCTGGACAATGCCCTTCCAAAGGATGATCCCATTCCACAATAAATAAAGGCAGCTGTCAATTGCAGCTGCCTTTGCTAGAGTGTGCCTGCAGGAGTCATCATCAGTTCTCAGAGCAACCCGGTTCTTCCTTGGTTCAAACATACTAAATTCTGGGAAATATCCTTAACCTAATATTAGGGGATCAGGAATCCCCTATGTCTGAAAAGGCAACTCAGGAATCGGTGACCAAGGAACAGGAATGAAAATGAAAGCCCAGAACAGCAGGAAGACTCCTCTTCCCCACATGCCAATGTACACACGCCAATTTTTCTCTTTTCCCATTTTTTCAGAGGCTGGAGCAATTGCCTCAGCTCTTGTGTTTATGCTTGTTGATACCACACGAACACCAACACATCCCTAAAATTCCAGTAATTCCCTTCCAGTTAGGGGAAATCTGAACACTGTGCATTGAATTAATTTAATAACACCACCATCTCCCATTCGGGAGGAGGCGCACGAAGTGGAATGAGGGGAGGGAAATGGAGCTCTGGGCTGGACGTTGGTCTCCAGCCTGGCTTCCTCCTTCCTAGGAGCTGGAAAAGCAGATGCTGGGATCCAGGGAATCGTGCCTCTGATATCCTATCAGGGATGCTATCCCTGATGCCAGGGGGCTCAGCTGAGCTTGAGCAGAGCCCAAATCCCTGCAGGGGCTGGGCGATGTTGCTGGCTCTGTGCTTGCTGAAGCCAGCCTGTGTCCTCCTCTTCCTCCTGCCATGCACTCCTAGGGCTCACTGGGTGCATGAGCCCCATGTGAGCAAGCCTTTGCTTCCTGCAGTTATTTTTGGGAGGTATGGCAGTGTTTTGTCCAAGCTGTCCAAAAACAGAAAGTACAACTCTGTGCGAAGATGCCCTAGCGGCCATAACTCACCCCCTCCCTGAAAGGTTTGGGTGGAAAGTTCACAGGCACCACCAAGCACATGCAAAGGAGAAAGTCTCCATCACCTCCCCCAGCCATCACAGGGCCTCCAGAAAAACCCCACTTTCTTGCAGGCATATCACAGAATCACAAAATGGTTCGGGTTGGGAGGGACCTTAATGCTCATCTCATTCCACCCCCTTGCCATGGGCAGGGACACCTTCCACTAGACCAGGGTGCTCCAAGCCTTGTCCAACCCGGCCTTGGACACTTCCAGGGGCAGCCACAGCTCCTGGTCAGTGAAGCTGATAAAATCCAGCACCTCAGAGCCCTGCTGACCGAGAGCCCTTGATGAGCTGCGCAGGTAAAGAGCAGGGTGGGCAGGGCCCTGATCTGTGCAATCCCCGCTGTGGCACCACCCCCAAAACCCCACCCTGCAGCATCTCGGTTGCTCAGTGGTAATGCCACCCTGGAAAACATCCACCACACTTCCCAGGCTCTCTGGTGCTGCAGGAGCCCCACCAGCACAGGGGCTGGAAACAGCCACAGACCCTCGGCACCCCCCAGCGCACTGTGACGTCCCACAGCCAGGATTTCCAACAGGGGTGGCAGAATTGGGACACGGGAATTAACACCTGGGACAGCACTGTCCTCCACTCAGGACAGAGCTTTCCCCTGCAAGGGAGGAGATGTTTAAACACTTCCTTTCCTCTGACCTCTCCATATCACCTTCACCAAACTCAGAGCAGGGTTTCCTGGCCCTTGGAAAACGACGGATGTGTTAAAAGCGGAGAAAAGCCAGAGAGGCCAGGGAAGAGGATGTTTTCCTGACATTTCAGGCTTTCTAGCCCGTTCTCTTGAGGAGGACTGCCTGCCCACCCATGTAAGCAGGAGCTTTCTCCCCACTCATCTCCTGCTGACTTGATCCTGCCATTAAGACCTAATCCAGCGATTTCCAGCGTGGTGTTTCTGTGCCTGGGAAGCTCGGCAACGCAGCCAGCTAGGGATTATGATGACCTGGCACAGTCTGGCCAGGTCAAGATGGGGGTGGAAGGAGGGGAAAAACCAGGCAGAAACCCAAAGCCAAGCATTCCCTTAGACCACATGGAAATGCATCAGCCACCGCTGAGCTTTGGCTGTCGGGAGACGAGGCTGTGGGAGGCACCATCTACACGAGAGACACCAAATGCCAGTTGGGAACAAAGCTGCAATTCCATCTGCTGCCATTTTCCACAGCTGTAGTCACTCTGGCTGACCTTTCCTCCTCTCTACTCTAGAGATATTTCAGGTATCTCTAACCAAAAAAGATGCCCTGCACCCTCCTAGTTCGTCAGCCAGCAGGATGTTCCTGCCTCTCCTCTGCTTGTGATCACTCCCAAGCAGCACAGGAGACAAATGTCCTGCTCTGGCCCTCACAGCAGGCATCTCTGGAGGCTTCTTTCTCATTCACCTGCACCCATTTTCCTGCTCCCCTCCAGCTGAGATCACAGAATCATTTAGGTTGCAAAAAAGACCGGGTCCAACTGTTCCCCCAGCACTGTCAAAGTCAACCACTGAAGCCTGTCCCCAGGTGCCACATCCACGTGCCTCATTAACAGTGGCAGGGATGGGGACTCCACCACTGCTCTGGGCAGCCTGTGCCAGTGCCCGACCACCCTTTCCATGAAGAAATTTTTTCCTGAGATCCAATCTAAACCCCCTGTGGCACATCCTGAGGCCATTTCCCCTGGCTCTGAGCGTCTGCGCTGCCAGGATGACGCAGAACTCCAGCAGAGTCACACTGCAGTGGGCTCAGCCACATCCTAGCCAAACACCTGCCCTCTCCTCCAGAAAATTTCCAGCTGATTTCCTGGTTTTCTCCTTTATCTACTTAAGGGCTTAGGCATTAGTCTCCACCAAAGCAAGCTCAGTCCAGGGAGAACGACTCGTTTTGTTGTGGTGGCAGTGCCACTGTCACAATCTTGTGTGAAGATCAGTGGATGAAACTGCACCTTTTCTCTGCCAGCCTCCCCAGGATGACGGTCTGGACTATCATTTCCCTCCCTGGACCAGGACAGCAGCACGAGAGTACCTATCTCTGTGCTCTGATACATTTGTGGGAGACAAAACCTTGAGGTTTGTGTTAATTCAGGCACCTGAGAGATGTATCTGCAGAGACCTACAGCATGCAGAATTCCTCTGTTGCAGTGTTGCAAGCAGAGGTCAGACACAGACGAGTGAGGGAAATGCAATGTGGTAGCAGCAGGAAATTAGTTGTCCTTAGGAAAGTCAGAAAAACCTTGTTTGGGCTGGTTTCAGGGCTTTTTGATTGTGGCACCCTGAGAAAAACCAGTGGCTTAAGCCTCTTTAGCCACCACCTCAACAAGGTTATCAGAATTATTAAGAGCTATCAGAAGAATAATGGGCCCCCATTTAATTTCTTAAATTAAAGCTGATTTTGGAAGGTTGGGGTGAGCAGGGAGGGGATGGGAACATCGTGCTGTAATTCAGCCACTTCCAAAGCACTCTGTTAGTTACTTCTGGAGCAACCTGCCAATGAAAGCAGTATTTCCAGTGAATGCCACACTGCCTAAGTGCATCAGAAACTTTCCCCTACGAGGTGATGAAAGCCAATGCTCTTTGCAGCTGGGTCCACCACTACTCAGCGACCAGAAGCACTGTTGGATGCCTGTGAGCCTTTAGCAAGCCCCTGAGCGCCGAGGAAACAACATTTCTTGGGATAAGGAACATCAATCTGCCAGCAGATTAAAGGATAGATAAAAAGAACCCATCACAGGTTTTTGGAGTTTTTTTTTTCCTGAAATACCGGCTGCCCCTCCACGCCCAAGCCGCTGTTTTGGAGAGGCTGGGAGCATCCAGCGGTGGTCCAGCAGGGAGCAAGCACTGGCTGAGGGAGGCAGAGGCAGCAGCACCGCACCGCCCGCCCAGCCGGGGCCCTGCCGCGGGGCTCGGCACTGCAGCGTGGGGCGGGCTCTGCTGCAGAGGCCGAGCCAGGGGAAAGGATCCCAAAGCCCCAACGTCACCGCCCGGCACTGCAGAGAGCAGGAAAGCCACGCTGCCCCCGGTGCCACGCTTCCTCACGCATCCCACGGGGCTCAGCAGGGAGCTGGGGTGGGTGAAACCACTGGAAATGCTCTAAAAACCCCCCAAAACATCCATCAGGGACACCCCTGCTAAAACGCCAGGTGCCAACCCAGGTGGGGGAAGCTCCTGGCGAGCAGAGAATGAAGAAGCCAAAGTGAGCTTGGCAACGTGAAGGAAACAAGATGGAATTTTGCAAGGCAAAGCACTGAACTCAGTGGCGTGCCATTAAGCGCACAGGAACAAGAGGAAATGCTCCCCCATCCACCTGAAAGTGGCTGGGAGTGACAAGCTGGCTTGCAGGATCAGCAGAAGGAAACCAGGAATGATGAAGTGGCTCTTCAGAGGAGATCCAGGCAGCAGAGAGCATCCCCAGACCCCTGGGGCCAGCAAACACAGCCCCACAGGGAAGGGCTGGAGGAACCCAGGCTCGGTGGCACAGCGTGGGAAGGCCTGGAGTCAGGGGCTTAAGCTGCACTGAGGAATATCCAGGGAAAGAGCTTCCCCACAGCCACGCCAGGCTGCCAGTTCCCCTTCTTTAAATCTTCCAAATATTCACCTACTGGCAAGCAAAGCTCATCTCTGTTAGGCAACCACACTTACATCCTTGGCGCCGAGCCAAATGCACCCAATTCAGGGTTTGTTTTTTTTTCCTCCCAGCCAAAGGCCAAGGAATGGAAGCCAGGAGGTGCCACCTTGCAGCAGGAGATACCCCAGGGATGCTCTGCCAGGGTTGTGCATCAGCCCCAAAGGACCCATACCTTGCCCCAAAGGAGCTGGAAACACACCTCAAGGGATGAGACAGCCAAATATCAGCCCCCTAAGTGCCAGATTTGAGAAGCCATTTTTCAGGGAAACCCAAAGGACTCCCCAGAAAGGACGCCCACGGCCACAGACCCATGCTGGATGCTTGCAAAGAAGGACAGACCACAGGGAGGTGTGAGGACGTCCAGAGACAAGCAGCTTGCTCTCCAACATTCTGGAAGTGAGAGGCACAGCACTGCAAAAAGCTCCAGGCACATCCCAAACATCTTTGCAGCTGGGGGGGACAGCTGAGAGGAGAACCCCTCCATGGACCTGGGAAAGCAGAAAGCACCCACCCTCCAGGGCATCCCCCAAAACAGATGAGGATGCAACCAGGAGCATCTCTCCCCAGTGCCCAGCAGCAGCAGCAGCAGCCATCCCACGACTCCCCTCATTCCCCTCCTCCTCCAGAGCCTGCCAGCTGCCCTGGCTTTAATCCCACAGGCAGCATCATCCCAATAATTTCCTCCATTTCCAATCTACTTCCCTCCATTTTCAATCCACTGATCTGGGGGCCGTCCACAAATCCCTTCATCCCGAGAGCAAAGCAATCTACTGCATCATCTCATCCCATCTCCATTCCTCTAATCCCTGGAAACAGGGGTGAGGTTTGGAGCACATCAGCTGCCCTGGAGGGGCCTGTCCAGGCGGGACAGGTCTTCCCACTCCCCCCAGCTTCCATGCTGGGGGGACATAAGGGACAGACAAGGCACGGAACAGGAAACACACGGGGATCAAGCGAAGGTGACGAGGGGAGTCACAACCACCCTGGTCCCATCAGTCCTGGTTGGATCCAGAGCTCTTTGTCCACAATCCCAAACGCAAAAATCCTTTCGCCCTGGCCATAAGATGCTCTTTGGGAACGGGAGACCGGTCAGAGTCATGGGAAGGGAGACTCTTGGGACTCGCGGGGAAGCGACCCAGCGCCCCGAGGGGATGGCTCAGGATGCAGGCTGACCCCATCCCTCCTTTGCTGCCTCCGAGGTACCGATGGCCAGACACCGTCCCCAGCCGCGAGGAAGGGGCTGCAGGGCGGTGTGTGCCATGGCCGCGGTGGCCGTGCCCATCCCGCTGTCCCCATCCCGCGGTGCTGGCTGTCCCCGCCGCGGCTGGCGAGGGGGAGGACGGGGCCCTCGGCATCCGGGGGTGGATCGCCGGCGCGCTGCGCTCAGACCCTGACAGCAGGCTCCAAAACTGTCACTCCTGATCTGTTTTCACTTCAGCTAAACCTCAACCCCGATTACAATCAAGGAGAGCCGCCTCTCCTCTCCCCTTTTCCCCGTGGTAGGTCCTCTGTAACCTCGGGTCTCAGCGCTGAGCCAAGCCCCAGCCAGGGAAGGGATGAATCGGCTCCGCTGGGAACCGGGGCTGCCCGAGACAGGGTCACGACTGCCGCCCCTGTCCCCAAACCCGGCCCTGGCAGCGAGGGCACAGCCACCGCAGTGGCTGCATCCCTGCGGGGCCGTGGGTCTCTGCCAAAATCCCTGGGGGATGCGCCACCGACACCACAGCCTGCCTCTGCCGCGGGGGGCATCCAGCTCCAAAGCTGCATCCGTGGATGGAGTGGAGGGGGTTTGGTGGCAGCAGGGTGCACCCACTGCCTGCTGCCAGCTCACTTGGCCACCCTCAAATAAAATAAATAAATTACACCAGATCCCTCTGTCTGTGTGTGTGCGACCACAGCACCGGGATGGATGCGCTCAGTGGGAAGCTGGGAAAAAAGCTCAGTGGATGGAGACAGCCCTCAGCGACCGGGGAAGCCTTCAAATTCCCTCTCCAGCCCAGCTGGCCACAAAGCAGCTGCAGAGAACCCGCAGACTCACGCTGTGGGGGCTGCCACCCACCCTGGTGCTGCAAGACCGGGGGGCTGGAGGGGCAGAGGTGCCACCCTGGCGGGTTTGGGACCATCCCCTGCTCCCCAAAGGCACAGGCAGCCGGGAGCCAGGGCTGCCAGGACTCATCACCACCGGGATCGAGCTCATCCCCGTGTGCCAGGCATGGCCCCCACCCCTGCCACCAAGAGCCACGCTGCCGGCAAGGTGCCCTCTCCGCCAGCTCCGCAGCAAACACCCGTTCTCCAAGAGGGAGCCTGGAAAAAAAACCCCATTGATCCCCTGGGGAATGCAATCCTGGGACCATCAACGCTGGCTGGTAGCCAGGGGAGTGTCCCTCAAGCTGGGGGGTGAGCAGGTCCACCCCAAAAGGGAGCTGGCCACCACGGAGGGATCTGCTCCATCCGCCAGCCATCCCAAGAGCGTTCCTCTTCCCTCATCCCACCCTATATTCCCCCAGCTTCTCCAGTGCCATTCCGAAGGCATTATTGGAGGCACTTCCAAAGAGATTTTTTTCCCCTCCGCCTTGACCGGCAGCCTTTTGTTCCCAACTCAAAACGACCACTTTTCTTTGGAGGAATAAACAGGCCCTCTTAATTCAGCAAGATTGAAAGAACATTTCCTGCAGTTGTTTCCCAAGGAGAAAAAAAAATCTGCTCTTGTGCCTGAGCGCGCTGAAAGTATTTATTTAAAATGAATCCCTAAAAAAAAAAAAAGGGGGAAGTCTGAGATTAAGAGCTTTGGAAATATTACCGAGCTATTCTGGAATTCTGTATTAAGAGCAAAACCCCAGCTATTAGGAAAGAATGTCTGGTTTGGTTTTTTGGTT
>VWYO01002409.1:810507-843856 GCA_013400275.1 Rhadina sibilatrix | reverse complement strand
TTTTTTTCCCTGTGTTTGTAGAACTTTTCTTGTCCTGGTTCAAATAGCTGTAGAGGAAACTTCAGAGCTGATAGAACTTTCCTCAGTGGTTCTTAATGGTGTGCCAAGAGGTTTCATCTTGGGCCATTCCTTCTTCTATTTCCCCCTTGCAAACCCTCCATTAAGTGAAAACAATGTATTTTACAATAAACATACCACTAAACACATCCATATATAGACTGATTTGATTATTATTGCAGAGCTGCTCTGATTTTTCCAAAGCAACTTATCTTAGTCATCACTATACAACACAGAAAAAGTCATAAAATGAGAAAGCAAAAAAGAAATTCAAAACCTTCTCTTTAAAATTCCTCATTGACAACATCTTCTTTATGTATTCTACTTTGCCCTAAGTGTTTGTCTAATGCTTTAGTAACTTGCTATGCTCTGCCTACCACTGAAAGTGAGCCAAGCAGGGCATGTGCTTAGGAGGGTATATTTTTTTTGCAATAAAGGAAGTATCCCCCTGAACTAAAACTTCAGGCTTTGGGAGACAGGAGAAAAGTCAGGGAAAGTGAAATGAGAATATGCTTAAAACACAGAGTGAATATCCATAGTGTAAAATGACTATAGAAGATATAATTAAAAGTTCTTGGCTGCTCAGTGTTTTGTCTCATCCCCCTTAAAAGCTGCATTGTGACACAGGAACCAACATCAACTCTGATTGTGTCATCAGTAACAATGACAGTTATTATTATTTTTTATTATATGCAAATTCTCCATTTGTTCCTGCAGTTAATATGGCCTTTAATCTGGTATCAGTACAGCATAGGTGAATTCTGTTTTTACTGGCAACAACATATTCCCTGCTGGGAAAATATGACCCATCATGGAAAGGGCTTAATCTTGAAATTCAGCTATTTTTTGTTTCTTGGTGGCCTCTAATTGCAAGCTTGAGGCAATGCACAATAATTATCAGTCTGCAAGCATGAAAAGGAGTAAATGCCAGTCAGGCTATATGGTTGCTTTGTGCACACAACATGTAAAGAACTCTGCCATGTCAGTGGTGGGCTGGCAGCTTTCTTCTTCAGTGTAATGGCAGTGATTCAGCTGGTAACTGGATGAAAAATTGCAGCAGGTTTCCCTGTTATGATTCTTTCATGCATCTCTGTCAATGACAGTTTACATTCTGGGATTGAGATCATTTGTTTCCTGTTTGCTCACAGCTTCAGGCTTTTCTTGTTTGCCACCATGGATTTACAGCCCTCCCCCCTCAGCAAACCACATCTAAGGGGTTGAGGGATTACAAGGCTTAATATTTTACAGCTCAGCACATGTACAGAAAGTTGGAACTACTGTAAAAGGAATGATGACTAAATATTCCTGTGAAATAGATACATACACGTGTGCAGGTATGTGTGTCTAGTAGAAAGAAGCCCCCAGAGCAGCCCACAGAGTAGTGAGATGTTAGACTAAAAGGTTTATTAACAGACTGTCTTCTCATCTTCTCATAAACTAACAGGCTAAACCTCAGAAAGAAAAAATAAGTAAATACAAATAACCTTTTTAATATGTTTCTTTCCCTAACGTTACTTGGAAAATGATTGCAAAGTAAAATGCACATTTCAGAAGACTTCAAATAGTCAGACCTGTCTGTAGTTTGATGAGAAAGATTTTGCTGTATCCATACAGTCATTAAAAAAAAATAAATGAGGGCATAAGCACAAGCATGAACTACATGACACAGTGTATGTGTCATACCTGCCTACTAGGAGAGATACTTATACCCCATAGGCCAGATCTGAAATATTTTACTCCCAAGCTTCTCCCCCATCAGTACACGGATGCTCCCAGTGCCTAGCTGCAGTGGGGAGCTGTTACTGCCTACATGGACCAATGTGTAAATATGAACATAGACAGGAATGCTAAGGCTTGCATTTAACTCCTGCTAAAATTGACTGGAGCTGATTTCAGCCTTGAAAAATGCAACCCTAAGACCTCAGAATAAAACATGAGTGTAAAGCAGTGAGACTAGAACAAAATGGTGAGTGTGTAATTAAAAGGAGACCTGAATACAAGTTACCCAGTCTAGCACCTTTCAGCTATCCTTTTTCTTTATCTATGAAAGGAAGTATTGTTTGTCTTTAATCACTCTTGTCATAGTCAGCAAAACTGGGTGAAATGCAGAGTTTGTTTGGTAAATGTCACCTGTTTTTTGTTTTTCTATTCACTAGCTGCTCAGAAGCAGTTCAGCTTTTCCTTGAAAGAGTATTTGTATTCAGAGAATTATTCGTGGTTGCCAGCTTATTCTCAAGCAGCTCATTAGAAGCGTTCACTCTTTAAGTACTTGGTTAATTTTGATTAGATAAATGGCTATAGGGTATGTTTCTGTCCCTCACTAAATCTCTAAGTATTCTTTCTTGATTAAGTACTCATGTTTACAAATTTACAACTCTCTTCCTAAGACTGCTCTTAAATATTTATTTAATATACACTCTTCAAACATTACTGCCAATAAGAAAATAACTTTGTTACAGCAGTTCAAGCAACAATCTCTGGTGAGTGAAGTTTCAGAAGGGGCATTACTTGTTTGAGGGAGTACAACTGATGTCATCCTACTTGAAAACACAAACATGATGTATTATATAGGTTAGCTGTAAGGAAACTAGTCTTATAGTCACAGTGTATTATATGAACCTCTCTGAACTCACCAAGATATTTTGAAACAAAATGGCACAGTCAGATTTTTATAAATGTTTCTGGATATAGACCACAGAATCAAATCCACTGTGAAACAGTTGTGGAACTGTGCTCATCAGTGAGTTTATTACTGCTTACACCATCAGAATGGTGCAAAGAAGTTTTTTTTAAAAGTGGCACCTCAACTGAGACAAACCACTGATATATAAAGCCCTTGTTTCCATCAGATTCACTCATGTTTACTGTTGGTTGTATATAGGAATTCTAAGAATGAAGATGTGACCTTTGGGGGAAACACTATTAAAAGATCTCAGAATCAAGTCCTGAATTAGGTTGGACTTTAAATATCAGTTCTTTGTGTCAGATGAAATTGAGCAGCACAGAGGTGGCCCAGCAGAGGCAGCCAGGGAGCACAGGTGGCAAGAAAAGAAATTAAACTTCTCAGCAACTGTGTTAAAGCCACTGTTTGAAATGCCCACTCTGAGCAGATTCTCCTGAAAAGAAAGGCAGGAAAAGGATAACCCACTTTGCCAACTGAGTCAAGTCACAGTCTCCATGCAAAACTGACACTAAGTATTTTACTCTTTACAAATAGTCTTTATAATTGGGATTTTTAAATAATCCTTCTTAAAAGGGATTGCAGCTGTAATCAATTTGTGGAGGGCTGTTTTAATAAGAAGCTGCTCGAATAGGATTAACTATGAGACCCTAGACCTCTTTCCTCCAGTCCTTAAACTCCTATTTGAAACATTTAGATACCCCATAAATTATTTATTGGTCTTACAAGGTGTCATCAAGCTAAGAAAATGATGCTTGACAAGTTGAAAACCGTAACCATTTCCACCAATTTGTTAACAGCCTCTCCCACATGGCATGTAATGTCTCACTTCTGCCTTGTCTTACAGGAACAGTAGTTACATTCACCCATTGCACCAAAAGCACATGTGGAGAGCTGTCAGGCCTTGTGCATTCTGTTTATTTCAGGAAATGTTCCAGAAAATAATTTATAGATAGCTTGAAAATAGAATGTCAGAGTGGATTTCCCTTTTCTTGTAAGGTTCTTAAACAACAAGGGAACAGAAAAACCAGAGTTTTTCACTCCCTCTGTCTGCCAAAAAACTCCCTCTTTGATTTCTGAACTACACAGATCAACTCATATATAGGCATGCTACAGAAAGAAATACAAGGAAAATCTATGAGGGCTTTGGCCAGGAAAAGAGGAATTACCCCTTCACATTTCTCAACAGCTGTATCTGTCACCTAAGGTTGGAAAAAAGGCTACTGGATATATATATATATTTAGGGCTTCTCCAGCAACACTGGTTAGTGATGATTGGTAAAAAGACAGAGAGACAGGGACATATTTTTTCTGCAAGGGATCTGGCTTAAGGATCACTTCAAGCCTGAGGCAATCTGCATTTAGTAAATATCATCTTAAACCAGTCTTTATAATTCTGATTATCTGAGAAGGATAGAAACTCATTGCACCTGAAAATAGGTTTCTGCTCATCACTGCTTCTTGTAGGAGTGTAATACAAGGTTTCATGCTTGCTTTCCTCTGTAGGGTCTTAACACACTGACTCCCATGCTGGCAATGTTCAGTCATTAGTTGCAGCAGTTTTGTGGGGATCCTAGGTCATAAGCACTCTGTTTAAATAGTTTGTTAGTTTGTTTTGCTTGCTTTTATTTATTTAGGTATTTACTTTTTACAACCAGCATCAGCTTATAGATTTCATCCGTGGTGCAGCCAATCTTTGTACCATGAAGCCATCTGTGCCAATGCATCACATAAAGTAATTAAAAAACTGGTTAAACAAAGACTTCAAAGTGAGAAGCTCTAATTTATTACATGCTGTTTATTTACTGTATTATTCTACTAATACCTGATCAGTCAGCCTTCCACAGCAATCATAAAACTGTCCATGGAATCAAGGCTCAAGGGGGAGTGACCTGTAGTTTTGCAAGTGTACAGTTTCCACAGACAGAATATCTGAAACTAAATCCACTTAAAAACACAGAACTGGGGAAACTACAGATGCACACGAGTAAGGTTTTGTCTGATCTACTTCCTGATATAATTTCAAGTTCACTGAACTTCTTTGATGTTTGGTCATTTTAAGAGACAGTGACTGCTGAAAGCTTCTCTTCTGCTCAGTCGTGGTGCATGGACACAAAGGACAGCAACAGATACCCACCATTACTTATGGAAATCGTGTACATCTGACTATATCAGATATTTAAACATTGGGACTGGGTGTGGTCATTTAATAGAAAATCCCTCTGTGTCTTAAAAAGGGAGAAAACAGAATATGAAGTGAAAAAAAAAATAGAAAACAATTATTTTTACTTTCAAAAATATTTAAGCAGTTTGTTTCTGATTCCTTATAGACACCATGAGATTATGGTGGGATCCTTTGGACAACCCATCTGTTTAGTATGAAGCAGTGTTAGTGTATCACGTAAAGCAATTAGAGGAACTGGTTAAACAAAGACTTCAAAATGTGAAGTGTCTGGCAGTCCTGGCTAAAATATTTAAAATACAATACAGTGGCTTTTCCACAAGCTGCTCTATGAAATAGATTACTCCTAGCAGACTGCAAATATTAGCAGAGACATCACTGAAAACACAAGCTTAGATTTAATGCAAGAAAGTTGCTGCCGTCTTCCATCTGATTTTTAGATGCTTGTATATGAATTTTAAGCCACTTCAGCACTTTAAAAACATGTACTCACCACTTCACATTTACAAACTTGGGCATGATTACCTCAGATATTGGGTGAAAGCAAATAGTATTTTCCCATTTTCCTTTGAAAATCTTGACTTTGACTGTTAAAGCACACAGTCAGCCATAAAGTTACTGTAAATGACAAAAGGAAAGCACAACTTTTAGAAGCTGCAGTTTACAGGTGTGAAGTATTTTATAAGAAATGCCTGAATATGCAGAAATATTTGAATATGAGTTTTTCCTTGTTCAAGGTAATTTGTAGAGCTTTTATGACTGTACAGCCCAGCTTGTTCCTGAACAGATATTCGTAGCATTAGGCAGACACACAGAAGCAAATGAGTTTAAAAGACACAGAAAGCCATTTAACTTAGCAAGGGGGAAATGGAGAAATTCTTGAGCTGCTAATAGAAAAGAAGCACATTGGCCTAGAAACCCCTTTTTGTTTATAATTTCATAAACGAAGTCAGTAGCCTGAGACAAGCCTGTCATATCTTTGGCACTGAACAAGGGTCAGTGATGGATAACTGACCTCCTTTCTCACTTTTATCAACAAATGTCAAAAAAGGCAAACAACAGCAATGACATCCTGCCCAAACAGCCAAGAGTGTTTCATTTTCTTTGCACTTCTGTTTCCTCTGTGCCTTTAATCAGGGCTGGGGGATGTAATTGCTCTGTCTGGGCACAGCTTAAGGCATGCTGTGCAACTAACAATTAGTTTAGAGACTGAGATCTATAAATTTTGAGAAAAGAGTAAGAGGATTTGGTGTGCTTGAGCTATCCTTTCTAATGAAGAAAAATATCACACCGGAAGGGACCCAGAGTGTTATCAAAGCAACTTAATATCATCTGGTAGTGATTTGTAGGCCCTCATAATCTATTGTGATCATGTTGAAGGGGGAGGAAAAAGTCCACGTGTTCCACTATTTATGAGATTTCCCAAACGATGGCCGCCATCTGTGCAAACGCCACTAATCCCAGCCACCGTCTTCATGGCAAATGGCTCCATGAGATTGTCCCAGGGAAGGGAAACACTGCAGGAATGTTGGGCTATTTATTGTTTATAAAAATAAACCGAGTGGACTAAGACATATGCGAGGAATTTATATCAAACAGCTGCAAAAGCAAGTTGCCTCGATAGGCAGGGTGCATCGGTGATGCAATCGGACCACACCGAAAGATTTTCCTATTAATCTTAGAATATACATGGCGTGCCTGAGATACTGATTTGTCCCCATCTACACCCAAACGCACCTTACATGGATATTCTCAAAGTAATTTCTGAAAACAGTTTATGTAGACAGAAACTGTTTTATTATGTGAGTTTATTAACTAAATAAATATAAACAAAGTCTAAGGACAGTCTGTCCCCATAGAATCTTACCTCTCTCAGACATTCCCTCGCTACTCTCTCAGCTAAACAAGCACGATGCAGATACTAATACTCAGTGTTAGTGAACCATGCACACCAAGATCCTAAGATTTGAAAATTCCTTGTTGTATGGTTAACAGTCTAATCCCACTAGGGTCTTTTCCTAATTTCTTAATGAAGACCAAATCCATCATAATGAGAAAAAACATTCAGTAAGAACAAGGAGTCAAGGAGTAACTAGATAATGCCAAAATGACAAACAATGTCACAGCAAACTCACAAAGTACAATATTTTAGTGTTGAGCCTGCATGACAGCATCAGACAAAGGGGAAAAGAGAGCTGATCAGAGACAAGCTTCTCACCTTTGTAAAGCTGGTTTACCAGACATGCTTGACACTGGAGAGACTCTTACTTTTTTAACTGTTAATGGGTTAGTATAGGTACAGCAGCCTGTGGGAAATTCTTTTTCTAGGTCTACATGCTTGAAAACAGCTATCTTCGCTTTTCATTAAAACTGCATGCACTTTGAAATGCCTGCCTTCAGGAAAACTCCCAAGCTGATTGACTCTAACATGAGAATTAATTCAGGCTGCTTTAGTGTGTGGACAAGGCTACGCGGAACAGTGTGTCAGAATTAGACTTTTCCATAATACAAACTGGCAAGGATTGCTCTTTTGGGAATCCTGCTCAGCTGGAATTCAAGGACTTTGTTTGACAACTGATTTTCAAGGTGTGTGTCCTTTTCTTTTAAACAAACACATGATGCTTGAAAGCCAAGGTACAACTGTGCACATGTACATATATATGAATGAGAAAAAGACAGTTCCTTTGCTAAGAAATCCTTTGCTATGACTTGTGAGTGTTACTTACCCATGCTAATGCCAGAATTTTCCAGCTATAAGGAAGGAAAACAGTTTTGTTTGATCAATTTGTTTCAAGAGTGATCATAAATGCCACTAGTAGATACCAATTATGCTTTCTGACTTCTGGGAGACTGTAGAATTTGGGTCTTTCTTTTCTGAGGAAAAATATCTCTGCACCATCATAAGATATTCTAGCTCAGACACTGTTAATATATGAGGTACACACTTGAACTGGATGCTTTTTATCAAAAAACCCACCCCAAACCCCACCCTTCACCCCAAAACAAAAGGCTTTAATCACTCAAAGAACAGTTTCTGAGCTATAGGCAGACTGTGCACTGGTCACACTGTGTCAATGAATGAGTTTGCTGAAGCCCAGCACCTGCATTGGTTAAGGTTTTCCTGCAGTTATGGCTGATCTATACAACAGCATAAAGGCTGTTTAAAGTCATTAGTGAATCTGACAATAAACTCACTCTTTTACAGGCAAGAGACAGTTGAAAAACAAATTCAAGATATCTGTTGTCTTAATAATCACTGAAATGCAATCTTGGTGTTGCTCAAGGTGTAATTATCTGACATTTTTCTCTGACAGTAAGGTATAGAAGTTTTTGTATTTCCTTTAAATGCTGACTGTTCATTTCTGTTTCTGTGGTGCAGTTAATCCTCTTCTGTGCTGAAATCTAGAGAAGTGGCCTCAGAAAAAGCACAGTAGAAGCACAGTAAAGTCAGGGAACCTTCACAGTTGCCTCCACCTCTAGAGAACATAGATACGAGAACTTCATCAGCAACAGGCTTCATTTCTGATCAGATTCTAAACCAGTTTTAGTTAGGGTACATGTAAAGTCCTAAAGCTTAATTTAGGAAAATTCCTGTTTCAAAGAATGCTAAGTCTAACTTGTCCAGTAACATAGCCTGAAAAATTAAGCTGGGAACACTTAAAGATGCCACTCCTAGAACTGGACTGAGATATTTCACATGAGCATGTGAAATGATCAGTATTAAAACAATGTGCCTGGTAGAATTTCCTTAAGTCCATGATTGTCTCTCTCCTTGCCAGTATGTGATCACCTATTTGAATGCAGAGATATAATTTTAGGTCTATTACTAAACATGTAACTGCTCCTAACACACGTAGGATTGGTATGCATGGCCACTCAGGTACAGCAGATCAACCAAAGGTCAGTGTGCACAAGGGAAGCCATGTTCAGCCTGCAGGTAGGTTCAGCCTGCAGCCCATGGTCCAACACTCCAGAAACAGCACCAGCATCCTTCCTCTGTTTCTGCTGGCAGTGGAAGTAACCAACAGGATGAGTGTGAGCTCACCTCAGCTCAGTTTCCCAAAAGAAAGTCTCCTGCATTAGGACACTGCTCCCATCTCCTGCTGCAATTTATTTCATTCTGAGTTGTACCACTGGAACTGCTTATGAAGTCATACTAAAAAGTTTGTTGTAAACCGATCTGGGTTCAAAAGCTTTTGTGAAATGCTGGTGGCAGATGTGAGGTTGGCAACAGTCTCCTAAATCAGCTGTGCTACATGAGAGATAGAGGAACTTTATCTAAGGTTATCTTTTCCCCACCAGATTTTGTATATCTAATGTCACTAAATTCACAAACACATCACAGAAAGGAGTTGTAGAGCTTGAGCCTCACCAGTGAACAGTCTTTCCAAAAGGAAACCTTACACTGGCATTGGTTTGTAAAAAAGTATGCAGATGATCCAGGTAAAACTAAGAGCCTAGTTTTCAAACATAGAAACAAAAATAAATTGTATCCTTGTGTAAATGCATGCAGGGAAAGTACAGTCATGAGGATTGAAATGATGCCTGGTGTTTGCTCCCACTCTCTCAAGCACGAAACAATCAGAAAATAAAATTCACTAGCTGATTGCTTTTGAGGTTTCATTTAAAACATCTTTTTAACTCCAGTGTACTTCCTACTCCTACTTATTCCTGCATCATCAGTCATGCACAGCACTGTAAAATAACGTTTGTCACTCTTCTGAAATGTAAAGGTATATGCTACCTGAGGTATGTTGTTTCAGGCCTGCTGAGTGATTCATACTATGATGAAGTCATACTATGTTGGGAGGACAGCAGGCCATTCAGAGTATGCCAGTAACTAAGTTTTTTCACAAGTTATTTATCAATCTTTCAACACATTACCACATTTTTCCTATTAAAACACACAGAACTATCACCCAGGAGCTAGCAAAAATGGTGGCATTTTGCTCCTGTTCACAAAATGTGGGCTAAGGTACCAGTGACCTAGAAATATAAAGTGCTTTTTACTGTATATAGTAAGCATAAAGAGTTTCAGACTGCAAGATGTACAATTGCTTTATCACAAAATGAGTAGAAATGTTTCATTTCTGCAGAGTCTGGTCATTATTTGTGAGCTGTGTAACATGAGAAGCCCTACACAGAATTTCCCTCTAATTAGTAACTACGTTAGTCAATTGAGAAACAGGACTTAGAAAGCCTTAAAAACATATTATTTGGAGTGCTATCATTCCCCCTGTTTTAAACAGGAAAAGATTAGGCTAAGAGACACAGATACACAATGGGGATCTTACTTTTTACTTCTCCGCCTGGATGCACTATTTGAGAATTGATCTGTCCTGTAAGACAAGAAGAAAATATGTTTTCTGGTTTTATTCCAACAATTTATTTTTGTGATCCTAGAGATCCTCTTCTTTCATCAGATATTAAATAAAGCACTTTCTGAGGAAGGTGAAGGTTCTAGTCAGGCTCTTAGAGGTTGAATAGGAATTGCAGTTTAAGCAGGGCAAAGGCAGAGTTTGAAGTTTACCTACAATTCTATTGCACCCTCCTATAAAGTAGATGCAGTCTTTTATCTCTTTATAGAAGTATATCTATATATCTCTACTTCCTAAACACATATGTTTCACTGATGAAAATACTAGTTTTCAAGCCCTGGAATCTGACTTGTTTCTTTTTTTTATATGTTAGAGGCTAAGCTGTTGTAAGGAGGCATGGAGGAGCTATACTTATTTGCACCAGCTAAATATGTCTTTTGTCAGCATTCTCAACAGAAGCAGTCTGCAGATGGGTGTCTTTCCCCTCCATATTCACAAAATGAAAATTAATTGTCCCCCCTCCAAGCCCCCTGTAGAATCATGAGCCAATACTCCTGGAAGGCCATGTGAATACCATCAGTGTCACACAAAGCAACTTAAGTGGAACACTGATGGACAAGCCCATGGGAAAGGAACTTGTTTTTATAAATTAAAGCACATCATTTAGCATTTGTAATAAACTATATGGTTTTGGTTTTTTAGTTATATAATTTTGGGTCATAATATATATGACTAGCTAAAAAAAAAAAAAAAGTCCATGATGAAGATTAACCTAGAACAGAAAAGATAAAATTTTTGACTGTTTTGTATCAAAGCCAGTTGAACTCACCAGAAACTTGAGGAGCAAACAAAAAAACTTAGTCTAAACATTAGAGAGACTGAAATTTAAACATTATGATATAAACTCAATTTACCTGTAAAAGTCTTGGATAACAAAGGTATTTTAATGCATCCATCATCCTCAGTTTCTGCTTTGATCCTTAATAAGCTCCCCTCCTGCCTACAAACCCGAAACCTGAAAAACAACAAACTCGGTGGTGGGGAGGGAATTGCTGCCACAAACCTGAAAATTAAATAAATGAAAAAGCATTTTAAGATTCCAGTCAATCTTAAGCAATATGTCCACAATATATATCATCACATATAATGACAGAGTAGAGTCAGGGGCTTGTGTCACCCTGAAAGGGGAGAGGAGGATCCTGCAGGGCTGAGCTTTGCACTCCCAGAGGAGGTGGCAGTCCAGGCAGCTGCTCTGGTGGTGTGGCTTCCTCAGGACCCAAAACTCTGTGACATTTATCCCAGGAACAGTGAAGTGTGTTAGAAGCCAAAGCTACTTTTCCCTTCTGAGGTTATTATGGGTTTCACACTCACTGTGGAAGGGATTGCTTTACAAAATCACCTTTTCCTTACATTGATTTTCTGGTTCCTCTGCCTTCCCAAGGTTTTGTGGAGTAGAAAGGATCATGTAGCACTGACAAGTACAATAAACAAGACCTGGAAAAGGACTCTGTATCACATTAGGAGGCAGAACATAAGCTGATTTTTTAGATCAGGCAGTAAAATATAAAAAGAGCAGATTAGAGTAATGAAGTGTCTTTTTGTTCATATTTTCCTGTTCTTAAAAAATAAAACTATTTTTTCAGGTTTTAGAAAAGAAGGAAAAAAATCAAAGTAAGGAATGTTCTCAGCATTCCTGAAACAAGTGATTCTTCATATTACTACTTTTTATGGGAGTGACTGTCAATCATCAATCTTCAAAACTGTCATAAACACCCACACATGCTATTTCAAAGATACCTAATGTAGGATATATAATACCATATTTCAAGCTGGATTCAAAGCTTTTCATCTATCTAATAGTTAGGAACAAGGAAAAACACAAACATCAAATGAAATGAAATGTATTTGTTGATGCTAACTGCAAATATTAATTTTATAAAAATTAAGTCTATTACATATCCATTTAAAAATAATTTTTCATGTCTGAATGATGATAGGGATCCTGAAATGACTGCATCCATAGAGAACCACTGATCTAAGCAGCTGATCTGCCAGACAGGACCAATATTAAGGTGCATGTCATGGCTTACAAATTTCCTCATTTCCTAAAGAAATCAATAATCTTTCACAGATTTCATCCCATTGTGACCTGATCTCAGATACTCATCAAGAATTTATAATCCACAGAAGCAGGGAGGGGAAATTCCACAAACTCCTATTTGTGGAAGGCACTCCTCCTCCAAAACAACAGAAATATTCATCACAGCTTCTAGACTTTTCCAGATTCTGTTTGCTAGGTAGATTAAAGACAGAAAAGATACTCATGACAGATTTTTACCCTGTTTTCAAATTATTAGGAAAAATAATCAGCAGCAGTGTATTTGGAGGTGCACAAGGCAATAAATTATAGCTTGTTCATGCTGTAATTGAACCAAGAGAGAAACACTGGGCAACCAAGGGATGGTTTTAAGGAACTCTACACAATCCCAGGATGATTGCTTGGCAGGAACTGCATAGGAACATGGACAGAATGAAGTAAAAAGAAATTATTAGGACAGAAAAAAATTAAGTGCTTTGCTCTTTGATCATCTTTGATGTTTAGAGGACCAGATAGTGTTTCATCCAATCCAGAAACTTTACAGTTACTGCAGTGACTGTTGGTTGACAACAATGGACCACAGCTATCTATGCAAAGTTCATCAAACAGACCAAGGACATGGCCACAGGGCACTGAAGGTGTTCAGAGCCTCCCTAGAGGGACTGGTGATCCCTCACTGTGCTTTGTTCCAGCAGGCCAAGGACCTCACAGGATACAACCCAACCCAAGCCTGAGGCAAGCTGTGCGTGAATGCTAAATAACAGGAAACACAGATTCAAACAAATTTTAAGCTACCATTCTCTTGTCACATCCCTTAGGTGAAAAATGTTCAAACAATGGCTGGGGAGGACAGGAGTTGCCAGAAAAAATGTGGGAGGAAGAGCTGGACTTGCCTCCCTTTGGCTGGGGCAGGTGGCAGGGTCACACTGGCATCAAGTGCATCTCCCTGCATGGGTCCTCCCTCTGAGCTGGCACATTAATGGAACTTCAGGCCCACTAAGAAAAACTGCATGTATTTCTCAATCTCAGCTCCAGCTTTCAAATGAGTGCATTATTTATTCATTAGTACCACATTCAAAGTGCTGTTTCCCTTGTTATTTGGGGAAATAAATGAAAGAATAGTGATATCACTCTAAATCCCAATTTACAGCTCTTGCAAGCCCCAGATGACTGTATCATAAAATTCTCCTTACCCTCCCCCTCTCCACTCCTTTTTGCCTTGCATCTGACTGAGAGAAGAACTGCCCACTGCAAGGAGCTGAAGCCTGCATTGGTGGCCTGACCAAAGCTGAGGAAGATATAATAATGATCAATAGATTCCAAATGGGAGTAAAGACAGTCCCAAACTCAACACTTGGATCTCAGGATTGGGCTCTACATGTAAGGTGCACCTGAAGATACATTTTTTCTCTGCAGAAAGACTGGACAGAGAAAGTAGACTGGGCAGACTGGACAGTACAGACACAGTGTATGTATGTGGAAAATATTTTCAATTCCTTGCTTGCTTACATGTCTTATGAAAAACAAAATACTTGTTTGGAAAAATGTAGACTTGATTAATTCCTAAATCTTGATTTTGATTTTTTCTTTGGGAGACAACAAAATATCTCTGTTTCTCACATGCAGCTGAGCTCCTCATGACTGTAACACACAGTGCAGCTCTCATAAGCTTCCTCTGGCCAAACTTGCAAACTTGATGCTGTAAGAAATAGAGCAAAATAAAGGGAGATTAAATAGTGGGAGGTTTTCAAATCTGATAGGTTTAGAACAAGCTTCAGATTTTATGTTCAGGTACTGGCCTTTTATAACTATGGGAGAATTCTAGCTTCAGCTATCCAAAAAACTTCAGCTCACACTGGCTTTAGGGTCCTAATCCCTGCTACTTCTGACACATCACGCTTGTAAGGAGAATCTTAACCCCAAATACTTAATATAACAGACTAATAAGATTTCAAAAGTTTTCTAAAAATCTGTGATTTAAAAATCTATGAATCTTAAACCCCATCTGGTGATTCTCAGTAACCTGTCTGTTGCACACTTGAGACACAGCAATGTGGAGATATGGGGCATAATTTTTCAGAGGGCTGTAGCTGTTAAGCACCCACTGCTGACCAATTTCTATAGTCACTTAAACTCCAAGGAGCCCTACTTGTCATAGGAGAGCAATACCTAAAGGCAATATTATCTATCACCTCTCACCTTTCAGTGCCCTTGGAGCTGCTATTGACTTTAAAGACATTCGAGTTACTTTAGTACCAGGAAACTTAAATTTTTCTCTCCCCAAGTATTCAAGCTCCTAGGAAATGGCAGATGCTTGGCCCACACAGATGTGTATGTGTGTAAGGGTATGGGGAAGAGGGAGAGCAGAGATGTGTAAGGGTGTGACAGACTGGGAGATGGCTCCTGCCATTCACAGAACTGTTTAAACAAACCCAGCTGCCTTCTAACAGGCAGGAAAATACCAGCCCTGGATGCTCAGGAGAGGCAGACATGTCACTGTGACTTGAGAGGAGGATCTAGTGTGACAAAAGCAAATTTAGTCCTTTCCATTTTGAAGAGGTAACTCAAAAGAGGCTAAAGTAGGCAGAGTTAAATTAAACTAAGGTCAGAATATAACCATTCCTAAGACAGATTTAGGCAGCAAACCCCAAACTGCTTGAGGACACAAGAACTGGTACTTTATCTTGAAATCTAACATGTACTATCTGGCAACAGCATTGTTTCAATTATGAAACAATTCGCATAGCTGACACATGTAATGAAGCTTTCTACTTGCCTAGTACCTCATTTAAGGCAAAAGAAAAGAGGGTATGTTTTATCATGGTCTTTCATATCTTTGTCTATTGTTCTGCAACCCATTTGCATACCTAAAGGGAAATGGCCTTTTTAATTTCTTTCCCCTCTCCTAATCATCTGAGGCCTATTTAGAAGTGTTCTGTATCCTGTAATCAGGCAATTTATATAGTGTGCACCCTTAGGCTACAGCCATTACAAACAAGCTGAAAAACTCCTTTACAATAAATGATTTAGCATGGGAAGACACCATTCATAATTAATTTTTTTCTGTTTGCGTTGGCAGATGGTCTCAGACATTGAAACATGGCCTATTGCCCACACCTTTATTCCAAAGAGAAAAGGGTAGCTCTAGAAGAAAAAGAGAAATGCCTTTAAGACTGCTTCACTTTGGGAAAGAAACATACTCCCCAGTTTTTCATGAATTTGTGCATGCTAAAGACTGGATTCAAAGTTTGTGGAAGACAGAGGAAAATAAATCCCATTAGCTTCTGACCAGGACCTGAATTAAAACCACAAGGAAAATATTGACTTGAAGGACAGTGTGATTTTTTTTTTTTTTCATTATTTTCCATAAGGTTTATTTCTGAGGCAGCTTAAACAGACATATTGTGAGGGTGGACTTGAAAATGATCAAATTTGGATTTCTGAACGCTGGGTACTCACTGAGGCAGCAAATAAAAGAGAGTTCTGCTACTAGTCACATTTTAAAACATGCATTTTCCTGCTTCCACAGGACAGCTGATGACAACTTCATTCTCTATTTACTCATGTATTTGCTCACTGTTTACACGTTGCTTTTCAGTACTTTAAAACAACTTCTGAGGCACTCTGAGTTGCTGGCATCACTGCAAACTCCCCCAGACTGAGATCCAGCCAAGCAGACTGTCATTTTAGTGGCCCGTGCCAGTATTTTCTTGATGGTGATAGGATAGTCCAAACTACTACACAGCAAATTCCTAATTTAAAAGAAAATAGACTTTTCTGTGTCATGACTCAGAGTACTCTGACCGTCCCTTCTGCTCTGTAAGAAAAGAGCAATCTGCATTTCTATATGTGATCTCTAGAATGTGATCTAATCAAATCTCACTGGAGCCTGCGATGTGTTGATTGCTGGTACTGAAACCCAAAGCCACTGATTGCCCATTCAGCATGGTGTGTTTGGATTTGCACACACACAAATGCAAAGTGCCTGGATGAGCTCCGGGCATGGCACAGGGGTTACAAGATGTTATCTGAAAACGCAGTTAGCTTTAGCTGCATCTCTATTTGTGGTATCTAGTCCTCTTTACTGCCACAAACACACATTTACCATAACCTCCTCGGGCCAGGATCAGATAGCCAGGTGAGCTGGACCATTTCCAGGAGGAGATGTACTTTAGGCAGGGGCACTGCACAGAGTGATTATACACAGCCAGACACCAATCACCAGCTCTCCATAGGCCCGACAAAGTCCTTGTTGTCGACTTCAGGTAATCTTCCTCTGAAAATGTAAGAATCAGCTGGTACTAACACCAACAGGCATTACGTGTTACAGCTTCCAAAGGGAAAGGAAAAGGGTAGCATTCCATCTCTAAACACTTCCCTGCCCTCTGAACCTGATCCTCAGCATTGCCCAAAGGGAAAGGAAAAGGGTAGCATTCCATCTCTAAACACTTCCCTGCCCTCTGAACCTGATCCTCAGCATTGCCCAACCTCGGGGCCCTGCAGCCACACACGGGCACCTCCAGGCAACAGGGCTGGGGGAATGGAACTGATACACACTTGCCACTCTGCTAAATCTTACTGACTTCTGCTTAAATAGGGGCTTGGGCATCGCCAGAGTTGCTTAATGTTGCTTTGGTCTTCTCTTTTTCCCCGCTGTGCCAAAGCCTACTTGCCTGACAGATGTGTTGAAATGCTAACAGGAAAGCTGTTTTCACTCTAATTTCAACCTGGCTCAAACCATCAGTTTTACCACCACATCCACAAAGGATTTGTGAAAGTCAAAATGTTTCATCTGATTTAGAAAAAATAAAGCCTCTGAGTTTTCAAGTTTTGTCATTTATCCCATGGCCTATCTATCAGTCCTGTATCAGCCAAGAGCAGGGAAAAGCTTTCTGAAAAGCTCCAATTCTGAAGAAATAATCAACAGTTGTTAAAATGGCATTGTTCTCTCTGCAATGCAGAACCACCAGATACTAGCAGAGAGCTAGGAGACACTGGATTTTCTGCTGGCCCAGGGAAAAGTACTTTCATAAAACCAATCTGCTTCCTCACAATGAATACATTACTCCCACCGTTTCTTGCAGCTGATGCAATACATGTTTCTGCCTTTCTATGAAATTTCAGCAATACCTGTATTCATAATAATTAACTGCTACTGATCTTCAGAATGAAAACACACTTATTTTATTAATCAGACCAAATCTTGAGGCCATTAAAAAGTTGTTTTCTTAGCTCTTCATGATGTATTCCATAGGGATGGTAGCCAAGGTGTCTTTTTCCTTTTCCTTTCAGCCACAGAATAGGAGCTTTCTATTTTCCTTCTTTCCTTCACTGATAGACACTTAAAATTCAAATTACAATTATATTAGACCATAAAAATATACAGGTAAGGCAGATGTTGTGAGCAAGCTACTTGACAGAACCTCTTTATTTGTTTGGGTGACTTAATAAACTGCAGAAGCTGAGGTCATCAAAACCTCTCAATCATGTTCCAGTCTAGTGCCAACAGCTGTAACAAAAACTGATGATGTAAAACATGTTAAACATGCCAAACCCAAGTTTCAGACAAGCCAGTCTGTAATAGGACTATTTTCTACTTGAACATTACCCAGCAGTGTGCTCAGGTTTATTTATGCTGCTGTTAATAGGAATAACCAGAAACCCTGTTTCACTTGCTCAAGGCTGAATGCAAAACTGTTTTGTCATGAAACAAACTTGAGATCTATATTGCTTTCAGATCCAGTTAGGCAGAACACAAGTATTAAAACTAGATTTTAGAAATTGAGTTCCATCTTTTGTAGGAAAAAAAAATCTATTCTTACTAAAAAATACTAATTGTTACAAGATTAGGGTGAGAAAGAAAAAATAAATTTATCACCTCCACTATTTTCTGCCTCTTACTTTACAACCCTATTTCAGTTAGTCAAGAATTCCATAAAGAAACCATGAATTGTACAAAGAAAAACAAAAAGATCAAAATTGATTGATCAGATAAAATAGAAAGGTCTTAGGCAGGATTTCAGATTGTGAAAGACAATCTACAGGCAGAACACGTACAAATTGCTATATAGGTAAACTGCATTGCAGAATATTAGGGAAAGAAAGTAAATAGGAAAGAGAGTAGAGGCAACTCTACATGGTTTTCCTGGGACACCACTGTGGCAAAGCCAAAGGGTCAGATTCCAACATCTAACTCACAGCACGTACTGCCACACAAGTCTAAAAATTTCTGCTGACACTCGTAAATTGCCACATGTTTGGATTTCCAACAAGATCTCACAACAAGCTGTGTTACTGTAAGTCATTATTTCCTTTGGGGGAAAAAGTGTCTCTAGTGATGTTAAAAGTCGTGGCAGGATGTACTATAGTGTCAGGAGAGCTCACTGGGGAGCATTCCTGCCTCAAGGCCAGGAGGTGGGATATAAATTCTGCACCTGGTTAGGGGCTGGGGGGAATGGGCTAAAGTTTATCTCAGAACTGTAGAGAGTCAGTAGTTGAGGACAATGCCCCACTGGCAAATCCCGAGAGTAAAGGCAGGCAGAAGCAGTGCAAGATTCCCATGGCTTACACATTTCCAAACTCTCCTCTATGGAAAGTGCATCTGAAAGATGCTTATGCAGAACTTGCCTTTTCAAAGGAACACACTAAGCTATAATGTGCTTTAGAGATTTTTCTGAGAGAGACCCATGTTAATTAGCTGGTTTGCATTCCCCAAAATCTGAGACCAAAGAGCTGCATCTAATATTTTCCCCTAAATACGTGGCTTGTATCCGTTGAGTTTTTCTGGATTATGGAATCAGAGAAAAATGATGAGAAAGGCTGAGTCAACTTTTTGGCTCAGATCAAAATCAATCAAGATTTTTTTTGTCCAAACTGATTCCAAACATGTGTTATATTTTAAGATGTTAATAAAAAATATGATTCTTCCTATATGCAGAAAAAACCCAAAACAATAGAAGATGTTAATCTGGAATGGCTTAAAATATTAATGGCCTGCACAAAGCTAATATCTTGCCTGTTTGTCTATGACATTGGCTTAAAAACACATGGACTTGAGACGTATTTTTGTTTTTCACTTCCTGTTGATTCATTGCTTCAATGGCCTAAGGTTAGCAGGCAGCATATAAAACTGTTACTGAATTTTCCCAAGTTTGAACAGAGAAAAGGGGAAAAGTTTGAGCAACTTATTAGTGCCTATGAAAAATAAGAGAAGGCTGATGGATAAATAAGATAGATAGATAAGAAGAGGCTGACTTTCTTATGTGAAATATTTTTTGAGTTCCTTAATAGAGTAGAAATTAAACATCTTACTATCCTGAAGTGATTTTTGTCTCCATAACTCTGCTGAGAGGCAGGGAAGTGCAGTCCCATGGGGATAGATCAGAGTCACCAAAGTGTCCTGCCACAGCCATGCTGGCTGACCCAGCACTAAACCCAAGCAGATCTGAGTCCCTGCAGCCCAAATTCTGCCAACTCATGCTCAACCTGTGCTCACAGATGCAGGTAAGGACTGCCTCAGGGACAGGCAAGAGCCACTTTGGACAGGTTTTGCACAATTACTGCAACAGCCAGTAGCAGATGGTGCACCAAGATCCATGGAAAGAGAGTTAAAAAGCCCTCAAATTGCACAGAGATTCTAAATAATATCCATACATGAGCCATCGCAAACCAAACAATGAATACTGTCTTCCATCATCCCCAATACATCTTCTTAAAATAAAGTCTTATACACTGATTTCTGACTTCAAGTGGAAGTAGAAGAAATACTCTGAAAGTAATGCCATGATCCTCTAGATATATTCTTAATTTCAACAGTACTGCTTATTTCAGTCACGATATCTTGAAGTTTATAAAAAAGTCACATGACCCACTAAAAAGCAACAATAAAGTCATTAATGAAAAAAAAAACAAGAGAAATTTAAATTAATACTTTGTTTATGAATTATATGTTATCTTCTCATAAAATGTCACAATTGACATATTTATGCATAATATTTACAATGCAAAACTGACTTGAACAAAGATTTATACTAAAAGTAAAGGCTTGTCTTCATTTCCTAAATTCTTAATTGTGCAGCTCTGGAATGGGACATAATTTAACAGGACTGTCTCAGTACAAAAACCTAAAATTATATACTTTTGGCTAATAAAAACCAGTTTTCCCTAAACAGGCATTCAGAGGTTTGACCTTTAACTACATTGAAAATAATCCAAAGTATTCTGAATTTATTGGACTTTGGAAGAGCAGTTAAAAGGTCCTGATTTAGAAAAGCCCATTTTAATCTTAATTTGAACCATGATACATATTTAAACTTTAATCAGGCAAGAGTACAGTGCTACCATCAATAGGTTTGAAAATAGGAGGATTTTTGACTCTTAGTGGTGTGGCCTGCTCTTCACAGCTTGATGAACCATAGTTACTCTGATTTAGTGTTATTTCAGCAGATGGAAATGATGAGAAGAAAAGACAAAGGACACAGTCTAGCATTTTATGAAGTAACCTTATGAAAACCTTGAAGAACATTTCGGAAAATAAAAATGCACTCTTTTTGTTTTCATAAAAGTGATAATGTGCTTTGCAATGGGAGATTTTTTTTAAAGAGGATAGGAGGCCATGGCAGGTTGACAATATTGTGAAATAATCTGCCACATACATAAATTCCTTAGTTTTTATGAAGTCTATAAAATATTGATGGCAAAAGTTTTGACTTCAGCCATGCAGATGTAGATGACTTTATCTGTAAAAAGAAGTTAAATAAGATTCTTGTAACCATCTTATGTTCACAGGAACTAAGATTTTTGTTTGAGTGGAGAGTAATATAATGTCTTTAAGTTTGCTTGTGGTTTTTTATCTTCTTCAATTGAGAGGTGGAAAGAAAACATGCTTTTTAACAATAATACTTACACAAAACCACACATAGCTTATACACAAATATATATAGAACAAATATTATTATTTTTCAAAATCTATCAGACCTAAAATCCTAGATCTCAGTCTTCCAGAAACTTATAACCCTAATTACCCTATGTTCATGAATATGTGACTTAGTCAATTATGTCTTTTTTTAAAAAAAGCAGATGCATAGGAGTAAGTAAGGACTACTAAAATCAGGGGGGGGGGAACCCCAAACCCAATAGCATCTCTAATCTTAATTTACCTAATAGAAGTCAAAATACTCCCTGCTCAGTATAAAACAGCACACCTTACTGATGTGAATGAAGCTATGCTGACTTACAGCCAATGACACAGCAACCCAAGAGATGTAAAGGGAAATTCTGATCCTTCCAGCAACTTCCATCACTCCAGTTATGGAACCTTGTCATATTGTGATTTCTGAAAATTTAACCATCTAGAGGAGGAATGTGAAAATATTGATTATTTTTTTCTTGTCAGATGACTTGTTCAAAGCACAGAAGTGAAATAATTTGCAAAAACAATCTCCATATAAAGGAAGTTTATTTTGGAGAAATTAAGAAAGAGAAAGAAATAATTAGGCACCTAAGTACTATTACTCAATGATATTCCAGATGCAGTTTATGACTGCTTTGTTCTCTTCAGAAAGTAACATTTAAATTCTCCATACAAAAGAGAAGCCCAAGGATGTGTCATCACAAAGTAACTGATGTTGTGGGGTGACACAGTTCCTTGAGACATCAGTCCTTAGTTCAGCCTCTGCTGAATTCAGTGCATAGGCAGAAATTTGGGCTCTTCTGGCATGTGGTTGAACTGTTGTGATGTGAGAAGGATTCCTTCTCTACTCCATGATATACAAGCTGACCACGCAAAGTGAAACATTTGTCAGGATAAGAATCAGAGCGCACATCATCTGGTGGAAGGGTGAGGACAGCCTTGGAAGGCAGGAAGACTCATATGTGCTTGGGCCAAGGCATCTCATGGCATTTATTTGGTAAGAGAACACAGTCCTCAAGCAGTTGGGTGAACTTAGATTTTTATTTCCTAGGCTTCCATTACAATGCACAACCCCAAAACATTTTGAAATGTCAGAACAGTTCATTTGACATTTTCAAAATGGAGCATTTCAACATTGCGTTGAAAACATTTTGAGTTTTGTTTCTACTCAGACTGTTTATCAAATAGTTCAGACCACTCTGAACTTTTTCTCAGCAAAAAATGTTACCCTGATTTCCCCCCACTCCTTAGCTTTGCTTTTCAAATGGCTAAGCCACAGCCTTACTGATACTTGGTAAAATTTTTGTTTGGTTTTACTTCAAATGGTAATTTTAAGTACAAGGCTTCCTGTAATCTGCAATGCAACAGCCTGTTTAGTCAACATCAACACTGTGAATGTTTAGGAGACCCTATGGTGTTTAGAAGGAAACAGGATATGTAACATTCTGCTAATTGAATAAGACAGCTTTTACTACTAAGCAGCGTCTTTCCATTTCCCACTGAAGGCAAGATATTTACATACACCTAATGCTTCAATTTACAGGCTATAAGCAGCCAAGTCATTGCAATGCAATTATTAATTGCTAGTGTGTTTGCATGGAAATTATTAAGCAGTTAATATTTAAAAGCAAAGCACAGCAGCTAATTTTGGCCTCACAGGACAATTTGTCCAGTGACATATTTCCTAGACCTCAGAAATAACAGACATTAAAAAACAGGTTTACACTGGTATAAGATGACTAAAACCCAGAATTTTCAATAACTCATTTCTATATGTTTAGATGTGTAATTTATATGAGCCTTTGCTGTAGGTTTGAACAGACAGTAGAAAAGCATGCTGAAATGAAATGCCTGGATCATTCAGGCCCACTGAAGTGGACAACACAAGTTTTAAGGAATCTCTGTGATCTTTTAGTCAGTATTTTCATTTAGAGACAGAGCAGGAAGGCCAGTGTTGTACCATATCACAGCAGGCAATTTGCTCTAAAATGTGTATTTTGGATTATTATCATGTTTTGAATGTGTTGAAGATGCAATGATATCAAAATGTATCTTCAAAGCTTTACTAAAATCTTAGAATGCTAAGTAAAAAAAAAAAAAAAGGCAAACTCAATTTAAATGATGACATAAGAGTGTATATATTGAGGCCATATAACTAGCTGGAAAGACAAATTCAAACTTTATCCTGAGTTAAATGTTGTCCTGACTTTAAGGAAAAAGCTTTGACCAAGCTCAAATACAAAAACCTGCTTTTAAACATAGAGCTGACTTTCTGCCTTTTGCCAAATGTAAACATTATGCCAAGTACTAACTGTAGTAGAAATGAAAGTGCATGTATTTTTGACTTGTAAACAGAAATGGCATTAATAACTCTTTAAAGACATAACCTATGTAAAACTATGAAAATTTTAAACCAAAAACTGTTTTTCTAGGGAATAAAATAAATAATAACAAAGAAGAAGTTGTCATTACAGCTGTGTGCTAAAGCCTAGAGAAATCAAAAGGCAATTTCACAGTATTCAAAGCAGTGGATATTTAAAATCCTAAACTAAAGTAACAGTAGCAATTCCCCTATCATCTGCCTAAGCCTGAGTGCTTGACAGGGTGAAGGAAAATACAACTAATCACATTTACTTCATTAGTTACTATGCATTTTATTGACTTTTTTTATGCTCAAATCCTATGATCTATCCTGTAAGGAAATATTGCAAATATGAGTTGTGCCTGGAAGTCACTGAAGAATACATGAGAGAGGCTCATAAAATCTGATCCTACAAAGGCTCAGCCCCAACTTACAGTCAACAGGCTTGGAGACCTCACCAGGGACTGCAAACGGCGAGGAAGATATTTGTGTGACTGAACTGGCCAGAAACATTCTGATTCCCAAGGTCAGTGTGACTACTCCAGAACTTCAGTGAGGCACACAGTCTCAGCTGTTTGTGGGATCAGGATCTGACATTGCATTTTCTCCAGAAATTTACACTGCTAAGGGTCCTCAAAAATCGTTATTCAGAATATGCGCTTTGAAAATAAAATTCAATTTGCTAACAAGTTTCAAGGGCCTGTTAGATACTTTCCTAAAGTTTCCATCTTCAAAGAAGAGAACAAAAAAGTTCAAAGATTGTAAAGCAGGGAAAGAAGTTACATTTCAAACTACCTGTGAACAGAATTAAAAGCTTGTTGTTTTGAAGTTTTTCTTGTCATCGTTCATTAAATTATTTGCTCATTCAAATCCTCAAGGGAGTAAAACTCAAATCCTGATGAAGTCACTACACCAAACATTATTTTAAATTTTTCATGTGCTGCTCAAAGCATTGTGTTCAGAGCTACAGAAGTATGTCTGATCTCAGAGTCCAACACAGCGCAGCTCCTACCTTGACTGGTAACTGTTAGTAATACGAGCAAAAGACATTGCACTGCTGGTGCCAAAGCTTTGAACAAAATTACTTCCTTTAACACACCACCACCTTAATTATGTGCTGGGGAACATAAAGCAGGTCAGACAATTTGTACTGGGACATCATAATTCCATCAGTATAATGCTGACATTGCTAAAGATTTATGAATGGAATGTCGCAATTATTGTTTTAGTAAACATATCACATTTCACTAATGGGGGGGCTGGAAGTACTAATTAGCTTTTGTTTTGGGTGGGGTTTTTTGCAGTGTATCATATAAGATGTGGTGAGCAGAGGGTGGAAGGGAAGGAAGGATCTGTGACAAAAACAGGCACACACAATTTATGTATGGCCTGTAATTCAAGCAGATGTTCTTATACAGGGGCTGCAGGGATTAAAGCCTTTCTGCACATAATTCTATTTACTAACTACCTTCTGTCTGCACAAACTTTCCAGCCTTGACAGAATTTTGCTAAGCCACATTTCTTTAAAAGCAAAAAGGAACAGTAGACAAACAATCTCAAAATTTTCTGTTAAGTTGTAGGGTTTGGCAGTTTGACTGGCTTTAACCAGCTGGGTGATTCCGTTGGAATTATTATAACTGCATCCAACAAAATGACCTTGGTGGGCAGAGTTTCCTTTGGATATCCATTCAAACCAGCACTTGACTACTGTTGGCACATATGCACTGGTACTGCAGAAAGAAATTGTACTCATGATAAATCTGAAGAATTGATATCTAAATAATATCCAGACATCCCCCTTAGTGACCATGCTCAAAGGTTTGTCAAGATAAATAGGAAGCTCTAGAGAGAAAGAGGTAAAACCTGTTGAGTGGTCAGTATTGTAATTCCATAATATGGCAATATTATAATATAATGGCAATACTGCAAGTTGCTGGGCAGAACATTCCAAAATTAATGATTGTAACACTCACCAGGCAGACAGACTGCCTCCAGGATAAAAGAATTCGTGGAAACATTGAAGAATTCTAAAAGTTTCACTGACAATTATTTACCTATATCTAAAGAAAACAGTTGCCCAAGCCCATTTTCTCAGGCCCATCAGTGCAATTCCATCGTGACATCACTGTGCTGAACCAATATTTGCACCAAGCAATATCCAGGAGCATCCTCAGGAAAAACCTTTTTCTGGCATCACTTGCAGGCACATCCAGGACTTTCTATCAAGGATATACAATATACAAGGATAATTTTTGTAGCAAGTAACTGTTCAGGAGCAAATCTCTCTCAGCCTTCCTGTTCCTTCTTGAAAACCTGTGTGGCTCATCTCTAGATGGGATTAAAATCACAACCCAAGTATAGAAAGAGAAACAACTATGAACTAATTCTTCTTATATTCTGTCATTCTCTGTAAATGTAAAGGTTGTAGCAGTCTCTTAATGCTTTTAAATAAAGCTCTATCAATGTGGAGACAGGCAAAAAGGAAGGGAAACAGGATTCAGTTCATGATCTGGAGCTGGAACTAAATTTTCACTGTCCTATGTGTCATGTTGTTAACGAGCTTAAAAAATTAAAAATGAGAAAAGATTATTTTAAACTTATCTTTTCTTTTATATAGAAGATATAAAAACTTTTATATATAGCTGGTATAAATTGTGGTTTTGGTGGATTTCATCAAAAATCTAAATTCTGCCCCACCACTCTCTGCAAACAGCTTAAAACATTTAAAATATATAATTTCAAGGACATCCTTACCTGTATTTACATATAACAGACTGACAAAATCTAGTTCAGGAATATTTTGTATTATCATATTTTAGTGTCTTTCAGCTTCATGAAAAGGTTGTTGATTCACAAATGTTATGAATCCTTAGCAGGATGCACCTCAGTGCATTTCACTGTTTCTCAAATCATCTTTGAAATTAAGAATGTGATCCTATAAATGTGACAGCTAAACATAGAATCCTTAAGGCTGTAAAAGACCTGTAAGATCATCGAGTCCAACTGCAAACCCAGCACCATGTTCAACACTAAACTATATTCCCAAGTGCCACACCCACACACCTTCTGAGCACTGTAAAGTGGTAGGATAAATTTCTGATCTCAGAAAAAAGATAAACATTAAATCTTTATCAAGAGATTTGCTTTCAATTATTCTCATATTAGAGTGCTTCCAAAGAAATCTGGATAGCATCCAAATAGTTTGGGATCACTTATTTTCTTTGAAAAGGCTTTTAATATGATGTTGATCATAGACACTCCCATCTTCTTGTGCTTCAAGTATGTGACAGCAATGAAACCTTTTTTTTTAATGCCAGCCAGCTGCAGCACCTGCTCTTGTGTTCACTTTTCATATTTCACTCGAGATTTGAAGCTTTGTATAACAGGGCATGTTAATTAATTGTAGTCTTCTTATTTAAGCTTTCATCTTCACGACACTGAATACAAAATGGAGAATGGTACTGAATCCTCAGCTCAGGAGTATCCGTGTGAGTACTGCACATATAGGAGGGCTTTTGTCCCATATCACTCTGGAACTGCCTTAGAAATTTTGCAGACAAAAGATGGAAAAACCCCAACAATTTATTCTGTAAACAAAAAGACAAATCATACCTATTTGTTGCTGGGTAATAGCATACATACTAATTCACTAATATATTTTTTATTCAGCATGCCCAAATCAACTGACCCTCAGAAGCTGTGTTTAGTCAAAAAAGTAGCATCATCAGGACATAACAGTGGAAGCTTGTGAGAATAAGAGAGATGTTGAGAGAACCTCAGCTGAGACATGTTCTTTCAGTGACAAGTAGGGCCAAAGTAAAACCCTGGATAGGAACTTTCTCCATGATCTCGAGGGAGAAAACAATCCTCAGAGTGATTTAAAAATGAAACAATGTAATCTGAATACTTTTTATTTTACTCATGTTTGTATTTTTGTTTCTAATCCTTGCATGCTTTTGCATCAGACCTTAGAAGGATTTTTTTTTTGTGCTTGTGTATGCGAAAGCCACAACGAAAATGACATTAAGGTGAAACTACAAGCCCCTCTATTTCTGGTAACATAAGGCAGAAATTGATTCCTTATTCATTTGAAATCTGAAATCTGCACTGAATCCAGTTGTGCCTACACAAAGCATTAGAAAATCTCATATGGCATTTTTGTAGCATTTTCATAATTCTTTCATAATTATTTTTAAGCACTTGCTTTAAAAATCCACACATCTTCACTGAAAGAAAATGAGTGGGAGAAACAGATTTCTTCCTTTTTATATCATAGACTAATACCTTCCTCACACCACTTTTAAACACTTCATTAGTGAAGAGCACATCATGAGAGATTGAAATTGAAACATAGGATAAAGACACAAACTGACATGTTGGAAGAGGGAGCAGATGGTGACATGCCAACATTACTGGTTGGAACAAGAAATTCAGAAGTGTAAAAGGAAGCAACAATGCAGGGCACAGGAACAGCATCAAATGAAACTTTTCTTCTGTGCAGCTTTAAAGACTATTACTTGCCTGGATCAAGGACTTGTGCCACCAGTGGCCTTGATAAGAAACATATGGATGCATTTTACAATGGTGTGAGGATGCGATTCTGGTATTATTAGATCAGTCGACAGCATTCCCCCAGGCAGTGGGCATATTGTGAGCATAATGGTATTAATTCTACTTCATTTGCTACAGCTTAGTTGTTTCCTTTGCATCAAAATCCTCATAATGAAAGGAGAGAGGTCAGAAAGTTTTCCAGTGTACTGAAGGTCCACTGTAAGCCATTTGGATGCACATTCCTAAATCAGTGTTACAAAGGAGAAGTTATTAAAAAACAACAGGTAACACATTGGCTTGTGAATATTTGTGCAATTGAAGGATTGCTCATGAATGGAAGACTGAATGGGAAGAATCCAATCACATACATGAGTATGAAGGATCGGTTTGGTGACAAAATCAAATCTCATTCTAAAAAATCACATACATGAGAAACTGATATTTCACCCATTTATAGTTGCTAGACAAAGGGATTCTGAACTCTCTTCAACCTTTCCCATTCTCAGCTACATCTTTTTTCTTAACCAAAAGGATTTTTGCACTCAAAAAATCTATAATGCCTGCTGTGTACAGAGTTTGAGAAGATTTCTAATGAGCACAAACTCTTTAAACCCCTCTTCTTTTTTTAGATAAACATATTTGATCTTTCCAGTCATTATCATTTTAACTTGCAAAGTGACATTATGCCAAAAAGAAGGAATTCATAAATTAGTTCCAATTTAGAAAGTTTTCTTGTCATTGTATAAATGACAGATCTTTAAAAAGACGACTTAAAATGAAATGCAATAAAAAAAAAATTCACTTTTGTGTCAGGTTTTTCTTTTCTCTCTCTCTCTTTTTTTTTAAGACTGAAAGAATAAAACAATGTGCTATCAAAAAAGAAATGAGTGGTACAAAAAAATCACAAATGTGCATGGACAGGAAACTCATTTAAATTCTCAGATTGTTTCAGAAAAGTTAAATTTAGTTGGGACAGTAACAAAATAAAAAGTAAGCAGAAAACACTTTGCAAAGTTAAATTCACTTTTCAGCAGAAATAAATAAAGCAGGATTCACATCCAGCTTCTTATTTGAAAAACTCCTGGTGACTGGAGTTATTGATGTTTGGGATGCAAACCTGTTCTCCTGAAGTCAGCTAGAAGTTTCCTAATGATGTTACTGAGCCAACATTACACCCATGCATTTTGTTTTTATTCTCTTTAAGGACTGCAAAATTTAGATGCAGGACTGGATTTGGCTTTCAATAGCTATAATGTTTGGGAGCACTTGACTTGAAATCTTTGAGCAGAGTGTACTTCTGTAATGAATTGGTGATATGTGCAGAAAAGGATCATGAGTACAAGTGATGCCAAGGTGACAAACAGAGCAGAAGCTAATGGAAGACTTCCCTTAGTAAAGGGGAGAAAACAAATTTAGGGTTGCGTGTGAAGATTTTCTACACTAGGAAAGGAAATCATTCAAGTGAGACACCACTCCAAGCAGTGACCACAGAAAACTCCTGGGGCTCCTGTAAGCAATTCTTCAGTGGATTCATTACTTCAGCTTGTTCTCAGCCTAAAAATGGGATTTATCAGGGGTCCCACATGCCTGTTCTGGACTTGTGGTTGACAAATTCATCAAAATACTGATCAATGCACTGCAATGGAGCAACTTAACCACACAGCAATTGACCTAGAGGAAATAATTTCCTGACATCATCTTGTTTCCTGCTAACTGTCAAGAGTTACACACAATCCTTTCACTCTAAGATCTACCTGGCATCATAACATTTACTTCCCTTTTTAGTAAGTACATGTTTGGTTCTGTAATACTGAGATTTTACTGCCCTGCTTTTTAATTTCTAGCTGTCTTTTCTGGAAGTTTAATAACTTCCAAACAAATAATTTAAGTTAATGGGAGCTCTGTTTAACACCTCAGGTTTGAGTATTCACTTCTTAGTGAGATTCTATTACTATTTTTAGCTTCAAGTTTTAGGCAAAAGAATTTTAGACAAGAGATAGCTACTTTTTCTCACCCAAGAAATCACAGCACTGTTTTATATTGCCTGCATCACCACACTCCGTGAAAGGCAAATAAATTAATTTCTGAGGCATTTTCACCTTTGGCAGCTCTGTAGAAGCTTCAGTTAAAAAGCAAGTCTTTAGGCAGCTTAATGATAGCAATGTGCAGGTTAAAAAGTACATCTGTCAGAAGCCAGTAGATATCAAAATACAATAAAATACTCTGGTGCTTGTATCATAAATAGGAACATAGAGCTAGGAGAAAACCATTTGATGTGCAGATCTACTGCCCTAGTGCTGGTCATTTTAACAGAATCTATTCTTTTTATCTAAGAAAATAGTAATTGAAGGACTCAACGTACAAACAAACCTTCTTTCCTAGTGGGATAGAATTTGTTTTTCAAAACCTTTTTTTTTTGAGAGAAAGTTGAACATACAAATTTCCAGGATGTAGTGCCAAACTGTATTTCAGACGGCCATGAAAGAAGTTTATTCCTGAGGTTCATTTCTCCTGAGTGCCTCTTGGCTGCAAGCAGGTTCCCTGCTTAGCCTGAGCAAATGCAGAGGATCATGGCAGTCACAGCCTTGAAGCACACGTTCCCCTTTCAGCATGGGATGTGCAAGGGAAGACCACCAGAACTGGACAGGAATGCCATGACACTATGGGATCAGCTTCCAGCAAGAGTCAATTCAATTACTGAACATTAATAACCTCCAAAGTATAAAGGGTTCAAAGCCTTTCATGGGTTGTAACTTCATTCCTCCACAGGAATACCTTCAGAATATGTCTGATGTCTCAAGCAACCAGCCATATTTCAGGGGGGAAATTTGGGTCTGAGTCTATCCAGTACAATTTCAAGATACTGAAACTGCAGCTGATAGAAACTTCAACATGATCAGAATGATCTGCTATCCCCACATGCAAACTTTTCTGTTTTTCATTTTTACTTTTGTAGTAGACCTCCTTTTACTACTTTAATGCCTACATTTAAGGCAGAAAGTGAAATGATATTTAGGATAATGTTTTAGCATCTGTTTCACAATGGTTTTTATTGAAGCTGTAAAGCACTTGCATGCATAGAGAAAAGAAGATGCATTTTAGAAATAAAACTATTAAGTAACATTATCTTGCCATGGTTCATTCCCACTGGGATAGAAGAACCATTTGAAAAGCATAACTGAATTCAGTTGAAATATGATAAATTTTTATCTCCATCTTACCCACCTTTTCAGCACTGCATGCTGATCAAGAAAGTAATGAAACCATGAGTGTTTATGTTTAGAAGCTTTTGTCTGATCATATGTTGTACAATACCTTTATATTTTCCCTCTACTATGCAAAGTAGAGAATAACTTGAGTATAACAGCTTCCTCCTAGAAAAGAGGATGAACATGTATGTTTCCATATCTAATTACCAATATACAGTCCAACAGCAACAATCAATGTCACAAATGGATGAGGATATGAGGAGAGATGAAAATATGCCTTTGCATATCATGGCAAGAACAAACGGTCTTCAGGTAACAGAATGAAATGGCTGCTTGTATCCAGCACAAAATCACAGAAATACATATCCAAAGCAGAATTTACAGAGACAACTGCATTGTCATTTTTCTGGGGGCCAGACCCTAAGTACTGCATAGATCTTCCTCTGGGAAAGTGGACACTGACAGGGACCATAGAGATATGTCTATTAATTATCTTGAAAAGATTGTTTACTGATTCTTTCCAAAGAAGATAAAAACTATCTTTTATTTAACAACTAAATATAGTTATAATAAATTAAATAAAAACATAAATATAATATTACAAATAAAAAAAATTACCAAATACTTAGTTGAGAATTAAAATAGAATGTATTTCTGAAATATAGGCCCCATTTCCATTTTTTAAGTCACTGGATCTATGAGTGATCTGCAAACAGGAGATCAAAAATGCCTTTTGNAGCCCAGCCCAGCCCAGCCTGCAGGCGGACCCTGCAGGATGGCGAGCCCGGATCGCAGGCACTGCCGTGGGGTCATTCGCGGGATGTGAGCTGGCTCATTAAAAGCTGGGTACCTTGTACAAAAGGCCATCCTGCGGCTACGACACATCCAAGGCTCACTGCCTCATATAGAAAAGTAATATTAAACCCCAAGTACACAGTAGGGAAGCACCATTTCTGCTTTGCAGATGGCCAGCTGAGACATTAAGAAGAAATTAAGTGATTTTCCCAATGTCAAACAAGAAACCTGCATCAGAATGGAGAAAATCTAGACCTTCTGAGTCTTGGCTGATTTCCTGAACAATCAAACTATTCTTGTGTTCTGGCATGAATAAACCTCTGGTTGCAGATTGCATTGGTGAAAGCATCAGTTCATCATGGGATGAAAAACAAAAAAGAGAACTATCTGACACAGTACAATATAATCTGTACAGCAGTTTTCTTCTCCAAAATTATACCCCAAAATCTCAAAGTTAAATANGTGGGGCTGTGGGGCTGCCTCCGGAGTTTTCTCCTTCGGCCGAACGGCAGCCAAGCAGGCACACACCGAGAGGCTGTTTTACACATGATGGAGCTGCAGCGGCGGGCGCGGAGCCTTTCCACCTGCAGAGCCTGCCAAAACAATGTAAAAGGGCAAAAGGGAAGGTGGTAAGTCTAATCAAAGACAATGTTTTGAGCTGAATAAAACACTTAACTGCATGGAAAATTCCATTAGGTTGATTAGATACTTGCCTTAGGGCCCTCTTAAAACACCTGTTAAAAAAAAACCCCAAAACAACAAGATNAAAAAAAAAAAAAGGCAAAAGAAAATTAAGTATCTTAGACGAAGAGAAAAAGATGTTTCAACTGAGGCATGAAAATAAATGTAGATAATAATTATCACTTATGCAATGCTTTTTATCTTCAAAATGCTGTATAAATATTACTTTAAAAATCCTCACAACACCTCAGGAGGTGGGAAGATATTAGGCATAATGTAATAAGTTTTATCCTTATATGACTTAAACCAATTTTCATTCTAGAAAACCGAGTTAAAAAGAAGGTTGGGAGGCTAAAAGAGTTTGCTAAAAGCACCTGAGCTGGCAACGTTCTACAGAAAATCCTCCACTCCCAACTAAGAGGACCGTGGTTCTCACGGGCGTACATCAGTCAGCTTTAATTAACCCAGCTCAGACTCAGCAGAGGCTCGGCAGGCAGGGCTCAGC
>VWYO01002409.1:773361-806996 GCA_013400275.1 Rhadina sibilatrix | reverse complement strand
CAGCACCATCCACACACACACACCCCCAGCACCATCCACAGACACCCCCAGCACCATCCACACACACCCAGCACCACCCACACACACCCAGCACCATCCACACACCCCCAGCACCACCCACACACACCCAGCACCATCCACACACCCATACATTCACCCCATCCTGGGCAGCTGAGCCCATCCCGAGCCCAGGCTGGCATTGCTGGGGGAGCAGAGGCTGGCACTGACACCAGCTCTGCTCCCTGCCAGGCTTCAGGGAATCATGGACCTCCAGAGAGAGCTGGTAATCCCCAGAGAGTCATTCACATGAGAAATACGGTGAAATTTTGAGGCTCACCTGCAGATCCACCCTTTCTAACCCTACCAGGTTTCCTGTCCTCACCCTAATTCCCTCCTGCTATTTCTCTTACACATTTTCCATAGTTTTGAATCAGTGAAAGTCTCAGGGCACCTTGAATCAAAAGAAGCTGCTTGATTCTTTTCCTTTTGACTCTGTCATACTTTTTTGTCATGGGGAGTGACAGAGCCTGCAGCCTTTCATCACGTGCAGTCAGGCAGCTCCCCTGATATGTTAATTGTGAGGGAAAAAGGACAAAAACACTTCCCCCTGCTCAAGTACAGAAAAATGTTAGTGAATATGGAGCACAGTAAGACTCAAAAAGCTATGTCCCATGTAACTCATCAACATTAATTCCCGAGCTTCTTATTACAAGATAATTTTGCTACTTCTTTTTATTTTGAATTTTCTGTACATGGAATGACAGGCAAAAAGTTTATTGTTCAGAATGCTGAGCCTATTTATCTTGCAGTAGTTAACAATACTCTTTCTTTCTTGTTTATCCTTCATAATAATTGTCTTATCGGCAGCTAGATCGGTTTTTATTTATTTGTACAATTTAAAAAAAAAATTGCAGTTCTCATTGATTTTTGCCAACAAGTAATAGTATATTTTGTGGCATTTTAACAAATTAAATTTCCCATGGTTGATATTTCCAAACTGTAATTCTGCAAGAGTAATTCTCATATTCATGTACAGGAAAGATGAAACAGATAACTCTAGAGTAGTGACTGGGTTGTAAAGTTTGACCTTATGAAAGAAGTAATGTGATGACTGCTCAAAACTAAACTGTTGGAGGTTTGTGGGATTTTAGGGCCTGTCACAGTGTCCCTCTGAATGCTGCTCACAAATATAAAAGCTGTCTAACCTGTCTTGCAACTAAAATTAAAGTTTATTCCAACTAGCCTGTTCACAGACCCAGATTCTAAGGGCAGCTGTGATTTGGCAAAACTCAGGTCACATCCGTCTTTTCTATTTCAGAATTTCTCTTTCAATCTAAGGTTTAACAAGAAATAAAATATTTTATAGCAAATTTGTTTATAATTAAGAGAATATACTTGCCATCTAAATATCTGATTTACATCACTACAGGTTTTGCCAGGAGCAGCTCCCAATGTGCTGAAACTAGTCCTACACTCCAGTGAATACTCCAGAATTTCAAAGGTATCTGCGTGCCCAGCTTCTGCAAAGTTGCCACCTAACATCTTTCCACATGTTGACTGAAATCTCCAAGAAAGATTTTTTTACTGTTAGATTAGTTTTGATACACAGAGCCTGAAGTAATACAGCTGCTTTACAATCTGAACCATGTACCTCATCAAGGAGGATGATGTTCACCACACTTTACGGCCAAATCCAGCCCTGCAGGTGAATCTGAGGGATACACAGGTGTCTCTGGAGGCAAATCAGCCATATAAAAATCAATATAACCACACAAAAAATATATGAAGAAAACATTCCCAGGGAGCTTACTAATAGGTTTTTGCAACCTGCCTTTTCCATTTAGATTAATCAATAAAGTAAAAACCATCACTGTCAATGTTTAGGCACATAAGCTTCAAGGCTCTATTTCTCAATTACACAATTTTCTTGCATATTATCTCTAATCAAAATACCCTACTTGCTAACTCATGCCCTAACATGGCATTTTGAAAGAGAGATTTGGATTCCCTGACTGGTTTAGAGTATAATTAAAATGGAATGATCATATTTTAAAATATTTTCCAAAGGAAAACTCAGCTTACTTTTAACTCTAGAATTTTGAACTTGGTCCCTGTTCACTAACCCTCCTGGCAACCACTGGGGGCTGCTGAGACATCCCACCAAAGCTTTGTCCTCTCCAAGTTGGACAAGACCCAACACCTGAGCCACTCATGGTGGCTCTTTGCTGAACCCTCTCCAGGCTTTCAGTGTCTTTCTTGTTTTCTCTGCTATTTACTACACTACAGCAGCCATCCCAAAGTGATTGGCAAAACAGAATCCCAGAAGCCAGTGTTGCCTTCTGATTAAAAAAGATGTTTACTGCTGGTAGATTCTAGCCTGAAGTCTATCAGTGGCACATGGTATTTCTGACTTTTCTTATTCTTATCTTTAAGGTTTATAGTGTCTCCACCTCTTCTAGAAATTTAACAACTTATTTGCTCACAAGTCACCTAAGATAAAAAGTTGACATAGTAACATTGTACTTAGAAGTATTAGAAATAATGGAGAGATGGTACTTATTAAAATATGATCAGTGACTTGAACTGCACAGAACAGCATAGTTAGAGAATGATTCCCCTTCTTGTTCTCCCAGCAGCAAAGCTGCATATTCACTTTTGGTTTCAGTTCCAAATTGCAGGAATGTTCAACTGCAAGATGCACCTATTTTCAATTATGGAACTCTTCTGTGCTCCTGACTGCTCTTTTCCAGTGATTTGACTTAACTCCAGCAGAGAAAGGCTGGATGGCAGCAGTGAGAGGTGACACCACATCTGTCTGAATTAACAAGGTTACAAACAACTACAATAAGTTCAACTGAATGGATCAACAAATAAGTAGAAATACTATTTCAAATAGCTTCCCAACATAAGTCACAAGAACTCCAGCATTTGGAAAATTCTCCTTTAAACCAATTAATTTCTTTAATTTCATATTCTTATTTTTGTACAGTTAATACCTTCTATAGGTCCTTAACATGAACAGTCATTTAACTTTTTAAGTTTTAATGTGTCATATGTCTTTAATAAATACCTTCTACTGCTATTTCTTCCACCTTATTTTTCTCCCATGCACACCATCCTTCTTACACATACAAATGCTGTCCCTTCTCTCTCTATAAATTATAAAGGATTGTCTATATTAATGTTCTACTCTATTTTATTTAATTTCACTGATTAATATTTTCATTCATTGACAATACATATACTTTGAATTCAACCAATGGAAATAATCTCACAACCGAACAACAGTAATTTCAAGTTTTACATGTGCAATGGAAACATTTATTTTGTTAGTATGCATCATGTTTAGAGCTGAGAAACTGAGTCTGAAAAATAAGTTCCATCCCTGACTTGATCACCAACTTCTTTATTTGATCTTGACTGTATAAAAGACATCTAGCTAAAACTTGGTGCTCAGGGTTGCTCACTATTTGATTCCAGTCTGCTGTGGGAAGGACTGAAGTNCTTGACTGTATAAAAGACATCTAGATAAAACTTGGTGCTCAGGGTTCCTTGCTGTGGGAAGGACTGAAGCTGCCCTCCAGTGACCCTTAGCACAGAGATGTGACAACAGCAGAGTGCTTTGCCTCCTGCCACTCCAAAGGAACTGGAGAAGAAATTTATCCACACTATGTTAAAGAGCCACTGAGGATAGTTAAGAAGCATATTTTCTAGTGTTTGGGTTAAGGAGTTGGCTGGGCAAGAGCCAGGATTAGAAGAACCAAAATAACCCAGGGTTGTAGGTCTCAGTTGATTCTCCACAGGTTTGGCATAGTTCAAAACCACCCTGAATTCTGGCAAAACCTAGGTTCTGCCTCTTCAAACCTCATTAACAATTTCAGTGACCTGATTGTTACAGAAACATCACCAAAGCAGTATGCACAAGGAAGGAAATGTGATGTGAGGAAAGATAAGGGTCTTTTGACAGATGAGCTGCTTAATCAAGCATATGCGAGTAATAAAGGGTAGTTTAAAAACTTATGTGACCTGCTCTGACAAGAGTTGGTGAGTAATTCTCTGGTATCTGGTATCTCTGAGAGAGGAATCTGTAAGAAACCCCTTATTTGACATTTGTGGCACTGAGCTGAATGTTTTGAAAGCAGACTAAAAAACTTGTCCAAATCTCAGCTTCTAGCACTAAGATACAAAAGAACCGGACCTGCTCCCTCTAACTGTTTTCCTACTTCATTTCTTTTCCTTCCAAATGCTTAGGCTTCAGCATCCCTTTTTAGATAAACCGTACCAAAACCAGGTGGGGAAATAGGGAATTGCAGCAGCAGAGTGTGCAAACCTGTAGCTGCTCTCTGCAGAGAAGCTGGTGTCAACCACACTTGGCACTAACATGTGAAACATCTCATTGGACACTCTGGCTTTTTGCAAGTCCCCCTGAGGCTACAACGCCAGAGGGGACAGATATAAATTTAACTCTTATTGATTGATATTTAGTAATCTTTCATTACCAAAATTAGGTGCAAGACTGCCAAGTCTTCCAGGCCATACTTTTCCTTACACTTGTTGCTGAGAAAAGAAACCTGCACCAGGTCTTTGGCTGATACAAGTGGGAATGGCATTCATATCTCCAGGGCAGAGCTGCAAATTGAAATTATGGAGTAATTAGTTCACAGTATTGTGATGGCTCATAAAGAGTTCTTACAAATTAAATGAATCACAGGTGATCTTCTTCTTATTTTAAGTTTTTTAAAAAAATTAACATATTCCATTCCTTCACACTCCTAGGCGCCTTTCCTGGTCCTTAGAATTCTAGTGGATTGTAATTAAAGGGAAAAACTGCAGTAATTTTTCAATGATGTGGTAATACATCTTGATATATCTAATGGTGGTAACAAGAAATGATGAAACTAAAGGGTATTTTCAGTATTAGTCAATCTAGGTCTCAAATTTTATTTTCTACAGCTAATTTTCACAGTTCCACATTGAAGAAGGTAGAGAATAGGATTCCTGTAACAACACTTTAACACCTATTGATATATAATTAATCACACAATATTTTCACGACTGACCTCTAGAAAAACAGGAAGAGAATTTTCATTGTTTTTAATTTCTAACAGGCAAACTGAGTAAGACAGAATAAAATAATTTTTCCAAGAGTCATAGATAAAACTGGAGCAAGAGCAGGGGTTCTCAGATCTCTTATCTCCTTTAGCTCAGATTTAGCAAAACTTTTTTTTCTGAAGCCAGTGAGAGCTGTTGAGGTATTGTGGACAGCTTATTCTGCCTTTTGGCAGCACTGCTAATTCTGTGCAAAGTGGTAGGATTTGAATGTATGACTTTCACCACTGCTGCCCATACATTGAAGTCCTTCTTTTTGTTTAATACTAGATAACTGAAGATAACATTCATAAAATCAGTAATACCAAATAAAATTATCCCTCTTTGAGAAAAGACCTGTTCCACTAAAAACCAGAAATGGACTCTAATGACATAATTTTGTTAAGGAGGCCTCTAAGCATTAGTGTGCAAATGACACCAAGAAATTAGAATGCTTTAATACAAACCTTCCTCTGCTTTCTTGGTCCCATTTGCCACCCTCTGTTCTCAGAAGTGACAGAGAGATGGGAGGAAGAGAGGGGCACATGATGGTTCTGTGGCACTCAGGTCCCTGAGCTGGCCTCACACCCAGCATCTCCAGGGCCAGAAGCCCTTGTTTCAGGGAGACTTTCTATCAAGGATGGGTCTGAGGCTAGCCTGAAAATACATTCACCATTTTTGTATGAGACTGGTTGCTGCTGCCCAGACTGCTCCTGTGTAATTTGGAGGATAATCTGAGCCAAATGAGGAAGATATTTGCATTTTGCAAATGACTGGCAATAGTCTAAACAAGAGATTAAGATGACTATATAATTTCTTTTCTCCTTCACCAGAAACAACTGTGTTTATATTTACCACAAATCTCTCATGCGAACATTCATTTCTAACTAAAGCTGTTCTACCATATGGATCAGATATTTTACTTTCTCAAAAAAAAACACCCAAAACAACCCAGTTAATTTATGATGGAATATTTCTTTGACTATTTCTATAGAATGACGGGGGAGACTGGAAATAAGTTTTTATCTGTACAAAGAGAAAATGTCAATACCTGTTTACTGCAAAAGATCTGAAATTGGAGCTAGTAACCTCAGGTACATATAGCTGAAGGTGCAGAAGGTGAAAATGTCAATCTACAAAACTTCAACTGCTCTTGTCATTGTATTCACAAGCTGTAAGTTTACAGACATTAAGAAAGAGCAAATAGATTGTTATTTAGGATAACTAGCATTAATGTAATGAGGAAAAAAAAATCCCTATTTAGACACAGAATTAACAGACATGAAAAAAGAGACATAAGAGGCAAAATGAAATGTGTCTTTTTCTAACAAACTAAACCCCTTACCAACTTCTTACCAGTATGATGATTAAGCTTTATCAGCCATACAGCAATTGTTGTCCTTATTTATTTTTTGTGTTGTCAAGAGTTTTCAAATGCAAAAACATAAAAGTCACAACAATTAAAGGAGATGGTGAAAGTTCATCTCTGTGAAATTAAAATAAAAAAAAAAAATAGGAAAAAGGAAGGAAGGAAAGAAGGAAGGAAGGAGTTTAAAACCTAGATGTTTAGACAGCCCTGCAAGCCCCCTTGTGACCTTACTCTGATATTTAACAAAACATTAATCTTCTTGCCAGCAATTATAAAGAATACAGTGATGTAGCTGGGGCTCAGTGAGTGAGTAATAGTAATTCCATTGTTCTCTTTTATTTATGCCTTGGCTGTACCAGGCAGATGAGGTAAGTTGGGGCTTTTTATATGTTATTATTCTGAACTGGCAATACATAAAGGCTGATTACACAAATATCTGTCTGTTTCTGAAGCACTGTTTCACACCTCCTTCCAGCTCATGATCAAAGCGTTTCAACATTTTATTATGAAATCATGAATCCCTGCTTAGTTTGCATATGAATTATAGCCTTTTTAAAAAAAAAAAAAACCCACACTGGTGTACAACAGTGACAGTGCCTTTTGAACCAAGGAACAAAACAAGGTGTTACACATTACTTCTGGAAGGCAATGACTTGCTGATTAATTCTGTTTGCTGGAGCACAGTCCAACCTCCTAGTGAATACATAAGCCTTGAGACCAAAGACTTTTTTTTTGTGAACAGGCCAGTGATTTTTTCCTCTTGTAAGAAAGTGAGCTCTATTAAGAAGTTGAGAAAATGTTGTCATGCAGCTGTAACCAAAACAAAACTACTAGAGCTTCCCTCTGCTTTTCTGAAATGCAGTAGCTATTCTAAAAATGGAAAATAATCCAATTGTCCAGTTAATAGCATCCCACTGTAGAAACCATGCATTCTGAAAGTTGTTGAGTGGGTTCCACCCATGTGCATAAAGCAGAGCTCCCTAAACCATGCACAGGTGTCCTTCACTGACTTCTTAGGAGAGCTGCTATAGTGTCTTCAAAATTCACACTTCCTACATTTCAAGGATCAAAATCTCTTGATGTTCAATCTTTCTCCTTCAGAAAGAGAAGGGGTCAAGGTGTCCACTCTGATTTTTTACCTTCTGAGAAACTTGCATTTCAGAGTCACAGGACTGTGAATCAGAGATAAGACATAAAATTGAGTTTTGTAAGAACAGCATCCAGTTGCTGATGCTTATGCTAAGATGTGACATTCCTGTATGACATATACATATAATTGAATTCCAGTGGTTGATCTTTTACATATACCATGTTTTCCTCACAGTAGTCTGAAAAAGTGCCATTCCTATGAAGTATAAAATATGCTGAGGATTTTCCAAGTTTGTTTTGTATCATACAAATATGAACTGTGAACAATCTTATTAATAGAAATAAAATTTTGTTAGGTTTTACTGTCAGTAATTTGCAACTATTAATTTTGTTGAAAGCCATGCCATTTCTGTCACTTCAGTCAAAGCAGGATTTGGCCCATAATTATTGACCCCTTTTTTGTAATGATATCTTCCACCCCCACCCCGTTCACTTCTCTGTATTGGCAGATGCAGATCCTCTTTATAAATCTGATAATGCCACCAAATCAAAATTTAAGGTAGGAGGGTAAAGAGAAACTATTTCTGTTTCATGATCTGCCAAGAGGATAATCTAAACTCTGATTGTTGCACTTCTACTCAGCTGTACATTGAAAGATCATGCAGCCAAGGCAACAGCCAAGCTGAGAACACTTGGTTTGTTAAAAGATTTTTCAGATCATCAGTAGGTGGCTGAAGTAATTAAACTTAATACAGCATTTGTTTTCAGAGCAGCTAAAGGCTTAGCTTGACACACTGAAAAGTATTTTCCTCTTGGAGTAAACCCATGGAGGTTATCCAAGAGCAGATTCAACTGAATGGCATCTGGTGTAACCTGGCTCTGTCTCACTGGTGGGACTCTGGGGCCGTGAACGCTCACACATCTTTTGTCATGATATCAGCCAAGGATTTCTTTTGCCGGCCAATTCAACACATTTGAAATATTTTGTAAAACTAGCTACCACTTCAGATGCTCTCTGTGAAATAACTCTGAATGTGCATCTTTGCCCTTATAATAATTTCTTCAGCACAATCTAAAATTGGGTGAGTTTAGATTCTGTATGTTAAAGTAATTGCATTTTTTACCCTAGCATATTTTAAAGCAGAACAGAACAGCATTGCAGTGTGTGAGATTAGCAATTATGCTTTTATCAGTATAAGTACATTATTATTGAAATGAATGAATTGATATATAAAACCTCCATATGCAGACTTAATATAAGTGACTTAACCAAAGAATGAGAGATTGTCAAACTTCAGAAAATAATCCACCTGGTTCCACTCACAGACAGACAGGCCACATCTCAGAGTACCTTGCAAAATCAATGCTCTCCATGCATGAGACACAAACTCACAAAGGCAAGAATTCAGAGTTGAGCCTTAAGCCCTGTTCATAATTTGTTTCATTGTTCCAGCACATATGAGATATGTGAGACCCCCAGCAGCTCTCAGGCTCCTGTTCTGTTCCTGCACAATAGGGGTGAGTTAAGGATTGCATTGTGTCCATGTCCCCTCAGTTCTAGTGCCTGTGTAAGCTTTAAAGAGGATATTTAGAGTTATCTGAATGAAGGTTTATGGTAATGTTGAAAAAACAAAATAATATTTGGGAAAAGTAACAAAATCCTCTCAAACTAAGATACATTAAAACTGGCTCAGTATATCATGCAACTCATTATGTGGAATTACATCATTCCTCTGAGCTATGAATTTATATAGTATGGAAACCATAAGAGATAAGAAAATACACTTGTAGCCAATGCTGTAAGAAAAATATTTTTGATTTGACAAAATATACTTTTGCAGAGCAGACACTTATATGCTCAAACTAGTACATTTCTACTTCAGAAACAAATTTTATGTAACAAAAATTTATTAAAGCTAATGTTATATAATTCATATAGTTTTGTCCATTTTTTACACTATTACCTTAATAATTATTTTGTAGTTTCATGAATCCCAGACTTTATGGGATAGATATTGCATTAGCTAGACTCTAATGGATCACAATGAAAACTACAACCTATCACCATGGAATATTTAAACAATATTAAATCCATACATAAAAATATCATTAGATGCTGTTACTACAATAAGCTGCATTGAAAAGGCTTAGAAACCCTCATTCTTTATCTATTTTATACTTGAGTGTACTGTGAAATTTGTAAAAATGATACTTTTAATATCATCAACGCAGAACTAAGCTGCAGGTTGCACAGAAATTCAGGGCACACCTTAGGGCACTCAGAATTTAAAAGACTACCTAGGAACACAATGGGATTTTATTATGCTGATGCAATTAACATATTATACCATTTGTCACTTTGCTGGCCCGTGGAGACTTGTATTCTCTGCCTGGAATTATCTGATGGTTTTGCAGGTTAACTTGAGATAAGATTGTTCACAGTTCTAGAGCTCCAGGTCAAGACGACTTCTAGGTTTCCCAAAACTGGAACATGTATAGAATTTTAGTTAAGTATTGCTGGCTTGAGGACGTCTTTAAGAATGAGAAAAGACCCACAAACACAGCACACCCAGTAGAAGTCCTAGAGCCCAAGTTATTTTCATTTCAGATTTCTAAATTACAAAGGCAAAAGGACTGTAATAAGATTTTGTTACCCAGAGGCAAAGTTGTAAGTAGCAATGCTTTAAGAAAAATTCTGAAGAAGTATAAGGTGGAACAATGTGTTCTTCTGGGAATAAAACAACCTTCAGCTTCTTTAGGATAGGTAGATGCTGCTTTCTGAGGGCTCTGTCTGCACTAAACTTGGCTGAACTTCTAAGAAAAGCAGTTATACTTCTCTTTTGAATACTCCTGCTGCCAGAACACAGAGGGTACCCTTCTAATTTGGGAAAGTGGACAGTGAAGAACAAAGGAGGAGGATATAAACACCGCCTGATTAACACGCGTGTATCTTATCTTTAAGTTTTCTGAGAAATGTTTCATTTCCTCTTGTTCTCCAGCTGCACAGTTACTAAATTTCTGCAAAAGTGAATGAGGAAAAACTGTTATTTTGGGGCTCTAACTTCAACACTTGGGACTTCTGTTGGTGAGGTAATCTTAGCTTGTCTCTCACTTGTTGCTGCCATATGGAATTGAGAGCAATCTTTGACTCCGGTTTCTTCTCTCTTTTCTATTCTGACCCTACTGTTTCCACTATCAGCTGCATTTAATACACATTTCCAAACTGTGCTTACTGTTGCAGCCATATATCCAGGTCAGCTTCTAAACAATTTCTGTAAGAGACTTCCTGACAAACTTGCTATACTTTTGCTCTTGAAAATGAAGACTTATGGAAATCAAGTAGTTTGTGAGATTTTCTATTTTTAATATTCTCATTACTCTGATGTTTGTTACATGTCTTGAATCCATTCATGAATATTACATCAATGGTCAGTTTGCACAGCCATTCTTCACTACAACTGAAAAGTGCAACCATTACTATGATCACAGAAGCATTTGATGATTTTGTAACTCTAAAACAAGCTGTTATGGCAGGACAATTCATAGTCTCACACAAGAATGTATAAAACTAAGAGGTCAGGAGCACTCTCATGGTACTCATCCTCAGAGGCATGTAGAAGATCAAACACACACATGCTCAACACAAAGTTCTCACTCGGAATTTGAAGTTCTGCTCTTGGGCATACTTGGAGCATCATTCACAGAACCCAAAATTGAAGCTTTTCCCCTACACCCCCATGGTTTGAATGAATTTACATTCTCCAGGCACAGTTGGTCACTTCTTTTCTGTAGTGGCCTCACCTCTTTTGCCCAGTATGTGATGGAGCTGAAACCCGCTCCTAAAGTAATTTCAATGTATTTTTTCTACCTTCTGCATAACTTTGAAAGCAAAAGTTGTCTTCTACTGAGGTTGCTCTACATTAGCCTAAGGAACTTTGGGATTGTCTCATAGAACTTTTAAAAAATAAAAGCAAGTTTTGTTCAGATAAATAAGCACTTAAAATTGGTACAAAAGTACCAAGGTGCCATTCAGTGAGATTCTCCTACTTAATTACCATGATCTGCACCTTAGAGATTTTGGCACAAAGGAAATGAGATGAAAATTGGCTTCCCATGAAACTTCATGTCATGTTTGGTACAGGAATGGTTTGGCAAAAACCCAGGCAAAGACACCTGAATGCCACAGGCAGGGAGGTGAGCATTAATTCTGCAGCTTCTGTATCAGACACATTGCGTGCTGAGCAGAGCAATTGTCAAACTCTTAAAATCTAGACTCCAAGTGCACAGAAAATGGTTATGGGATTAAGCCATATAAGATTTTTAAAGATATCTTTTGTCTCTGTAGCATCTGTTCTCATTATGAACTCATTTTCTTATCTATGCCTGGGTCCATTTTTTAAATCTGAACTCAGGACAAATATTTCCACTGGCTTACATGGGTAATTGAGCCTGAAAATAATACTTTCAATATGGTTAATTCATCAGGAAAATAAAAAATACATTTGCACAATTTTAGTACGTCTCTTCCTTTAGTACTTCTCTTGCTTTACTGTAAATGTAAATTTATATTACTTTGTAAATTATGCTTATAATTATCTGTTTAATCTCAGCATCTTTAACAAATTAACAATAAGAAGTATCAGAGAAAAACAAGTTATATCCACTTGAAATAAATTAAGCTTCTATTTATATCTGATACACATTCTTCCCAGTCATGATGGGACTGATGTAAGACCATCACTTCAGTCAGATATTCCTGTCTCTCAGACGTTTCCTTGCTCTCTCTTGCCAAAGTTTCTTGTTAACTGTTCATGAAAGATCTTCCTAGAGACTGATATGCAGCATGGGATCCTTAGCTTGACTCTCTTTATTCATGCTGAGATCATATCTACTGATTTTCTAGCTCTTCTCCTCCAGGTTCTGTGCTGCAGTTCTTTCCTTTTTGAAGTTTCTATTTTCATAGATGACCATTACTTTCTTATATTTAATTCCTCCTAAGTGCTGTAATTTCCCAAATGTTTTTAATTCCATAAGCTGTTTCCTGTGATCTTCTCCAGACTACTTCTCAGCATGGTTTTCAGCTTTCTCTGGGGCTATATTTTTTTTTATCCACCTCTTCCTCTCCTCTCTCTTCCCTCAGCATACAACAGCACTGGCCTCCTTCAGCCATAGCTCATTTGTCTGTTTAGCATCTGTTTGTCATTCATACCCCTTGATGTTAGAACACTCATCTTTTTCATATTCTCATCTACAGCCCACTGTGAATAGTTGCACAATGCCTGAGAGCCACCATAAGCATTTAGTGCTATTTCTTCTATTAGGGTATTTGCACCCTTATCTCCAATGCTCTCCTTTTTCCCTGGGAAGTTTTGATATTGTCATCACTGTTTTGAATTTACTGTTTCCTGCAGCTGATCTTTAATTAGAAAGCTGTAATGGGACAGTGTATTTGCAGGAGCCTCATTTCTCCAGACTGTGTATAAGAATCTGCTCCTAAATGCAGAGTTTGTCAAAATGCAGGTATTCCATTACTTGTATTACAGATAAGGGAGCCCACTGAAAATGTCCTAATTTGTCCCGAAACTCAGAATTCACACACACCACAAATAAACTGGCATGGCTTCACGAACATAACATTGTAGAATTACTTTGGAGACAACACTTGCTGAAATTGGTATGTAGTAGCCATGCTCGTCTAAGCTTCCTCTGTTGTGTTTCTCTATGCAGCTGCAGATCAATGCAAGCTAAACAAGGTAAAATTTTTACAGAATGTTCTATCCTGAGGCTAAATGATTTTTTCCCCCATTGCCCTGAAATTATTGTAATCAGTATTTATTCTTGAAAAAACTTGAAGGCCATAATCATATATCAAGGCCCAGTTGTGACATGTAAATACACCCATTTTTTATGCAACATAAGAAAGCTTGCAAGCCATGCATCTGAGGGATACAGTGAATACAAAACAGATGAGGAAAGCCCAAGGTAACAGTGAGATGATAATGGCTGGTGTAATAAGCAGTGCTACTGCACCTCAACTGCTTGGCTCTGATTAAACTAATGTAGTCTATGCTAAGAAAAGGCATTAATAGCAGAATGGTGGGTTATTGTCTGCTCTCTTCTGAAATTTACTCAGCACCAAAGTATTTATTAGAAACATATTTATTGTGTACTCACTTTTGGATGTGCCATATGTTCCTCTACTGATGATGTAATAATTTGTGTTTATTTATTTTTTTTTTCAGTGCTGTATAAAAAGACTAAAGATGAAACTGGAACAAGGCACTAGATATCAGTGCTGAATGTGAGATCAGTTTCATAGGAAGACAGTCATGCCTCTAACAAGAAGTTTGCTCTAATGAAATGAAGGAGATCAAAGATGATAGAAAGCAAAGCATTGTAGTGAAACAGTGATTTAAGAAGCCTGGGACATTTATTTTAGTTTCATTGTAAGATAGGTTACTTGCCTTACAGTTTGGTATTGTTTATTCTAGTGTCTGTACATGGTTTTGATTATATTAATTACATTATTGGCCAAATTCTAAACTGTTGTAAATCAAAATTACTATTCTGACTCCAGTGAATGACAGTGACTTATACCAGCTGATAATCTGCCCTTCAATGCCTTACAAATGCAGGATAAAGACTTTGAAAGCCTTCTAAAAAGTTTGTTTGTTTGTGAAAATGTTACAATTTATTGCCGTTTTGCAAATGGATAGAATTTCTTGCTCTAAATACTTTAATTACTATTATAAAATGAATTGAAATTTAATTAAAGATGAAAAAAAGCACAGTGGAAATTTTTAAAAGGATAAAACCAGCAAGAAACACTCCCAGATTTGAATGTCATTTTAACAGTAATTTGAACCAACATCTGAAATGTGTTATATAATTTTAAACATATACTAAAAATTATTTTCTTCCAGCTTAGAGCAAGTGCAGACTCAATAGTTGTTCCAAAGCTTTTAGTTATTTCCCCCCTCAATCTCTAGACGTAAACAAACAAGAATGCTAATTAAAAAAGTTACTTCAGGCAATAATCTTGTCAAAGTAGTTAAGGAGGGTTAGACTCAATCATTAGAAGGTAAGGCAACATCTAGAGAAAGCATTCATATAAACACATTGCATTTATTTAATCAGTGATTCTCCAACAGTTTGAAACAAATGCCTTAGATATTATTGAAAGATATTACTTTTTCTCTTAATGAGACAATCAAAGGTGTGTTAGATTCTCTTAATGTATAAAATGAACATAACACTGTTCCAAAAGGCATTGATGATACTAAATAGGTGGGCAGGTTTTACTGAAGATTGTATACTCTTTATTCCCTAAATTTTTCTTGTTTCTCAGAGGCTGTCACCACTGGCTCCACGAGCTGTTTCTCCACTGTGACAGCAATTTTACTGGGGTTTATGGAGGGCCCAGTACAAGTGGGGAAAGCTAAATCTGATTTCTAAAAGGACCTCAGGCTACTTTGTGCACAGGCACTGTCGGCGTGTCAACAGCTCGGCTGTGGGCTTCCTTGGAAAAGGAATGTAAAATCTACAGATTTTATTGGGTACAGCTGAAGGGTTGGACTCCACATACATTTCTCAGGGTCTAAGCAGGCTACACATACATCTGGGGTGCCCTCAAAGAAGGTGAGACAGGCCTTTGAGCAGGCAGAGCTGTGGTGGGGCCATGGACCAGGGCCTCAAGGGGCACCTTCTCTCAAAGCTGAGCACAGCCAGTGACACCCGTAGGATTTCAGCCTAGAAAGCATTTTCAGATGCGGTGCAAAAATGGCAAGAACTTGAATGCCTCTTGGAAGAAATCTTCCAGTGAAGATCAGACACTCTCTTGTGCTGACACAGAGACTGTTCATGGAGCCCTGGTGCAAAGCAGCCAAATCCCAGGGAAAGCTGACAGCTCCATCCTTGCGGCACTCACTGACCCCCATCGTGTGCATATCTCGGTCCCCACCTCCAGAACAGACCCTTCATGCTGCAGGGAGTGACATTCTGAGGATTTGTACTGATGGTGTAGCTCAGTGTGCCAGTCCAAATGAACTTAATGTTCTGTAATTTATGCCTCTCTTTTTAAGACAACGTGTCCTCATGTTTTTCCAAGAATAGATGTATAACTTGGTCTTTTGGGCACTGATCCATTTTACACATTTCCTGATCTGCCCTTGTGTTACTGGAAAACATTTTCCAGGATGAAAGCTCAGTTTGTGCAAGAAATAAAATCAATTCAATTGAACAGAGATGATGGTTGCACAAACACGTGTATATTGTGTTAAACACAAATGTTGACATTTATCAATATGATTTAGAACCAACCTGATAAATATCTTCTAGTGGACCAAAGTTTTAATGGTATATTTGTGTAACACTTGCATTGAACTTAGAACAGCCTGTGTTCTGCATAATGTTTCAAATAGGAGTGCTAAAATGGTACATTTCTTTCCCATTGAACAAAGATTTTATGCTTTTGGCAATGGTTTTGTAAGATAATGTACTTGTTAGCCAAAAAAACCACTCAAAAAATAACCCTACTCCTACTTTGATGTACAACTATAACAACAGTTTCTTTTAGGAATGGATATGACCCATCTTATTTTTACACATCATATTATATTTTTTTCAAATGTCAAAGATACTTATCTTAGTGAAGAGCTTCTCCATGGATCACGTTTCCCTATTTTTTTCTAATTCAGTCTCAAGATGAATGAACTTTATCTTTCCAGGAAGTTAATTTTTTTTTATTTAAAATGTGAAATCTTGTTGAGTTCCAGGGTTAAGTGCATGGTTTCAAAGCTGATACGCTTTCAACATATGGCTCTCTTATTTCTAGCTATATTTAACATTCTTTTATCTTGAAACATTTTACACAATTTCTCAGAAATGCCATTTGTTTAAAAATAAAAAATAAATTTTTGAGAATAAAGTCTCCAGCAGGATATCTCTTTCCTCTATTTACATACAGGAGACAACCCTGGCAACAATTTAACTCCAGCAAGTTGGAGAAATTCCACCTGGACTAAGTGTCCCACAATCAAACTGGTGGGACAGTGGAGAGTAACAACTGAGAGTAAGTTGCATTTCTCTTTGCATCAAGAGGAATATAATCACTTATGCAGGAATTCTACATAGGCAAGTGGGCCTAAATTATTCCACTGGCCTAAATTATTTGTACTGGGCCTTGCCTTCAGAGTAATTCATGGGGCAACTTTTAGAGAGCCCCAGGTCAGACTGGGATTCCCACTGAATCTGGCAAGAGTACACTGCCTTCTAGACTACACACATTTCATTAATAAACCACTCCCAGATGTTTCCCTGTTAGATGTTTCAGTTGAGGAATCAGGACCTACGAGATACAAAACTAAATAAACAGAAAGTATTTGAGTGTTTCAGAGTTACTGGTAAGAGAAATCCTAAGACATGCTTTTGGGAACTCTGCTACTTCTAATACAATTAGGAAAGAGTCAATCCTGAATAAACATGAAGAATTTGAGAGCTACAATTTAACATATTTATCAATGTTAAAATATGAATACAGTTGACTTTGTGAAGGCCAGCACTGTTTCATTAATGAAAGTGTTCTGTTAAGCAATCTGGATAAGATCCAGAGTGTTCCCCCAGCAGAATAAGTGATACCTCTTGCAATACCTTGCATCAGGTGCATAGCAATGGTATCACACAGCAAGAAAAGCATACTTGACCTATTGAAATTACAAGAAATAAACAACTATTGAGGATACTTAAAATTAGGACACTCTTTAAAAGGCAGAATCGAGTGCCACTTCCCTCTTCTCCACTGCATCTCACATCCAACCAGTTCTGCCCTTATACCTGCACAAGAAAAAAAGGAATGGGTTAAGGTTTTCATGAAAAAACAGGCATCCAATATGGCCTAATCAGTCATAGAGATGTGGCAGCATCCTTGCCTTGCAGATTCTCAGAGAATATTCTAACCCCCTCCCAGACTCCTTCTGTACCAATTTTCTAAACTACTCCTATAAAGATTTTAATTAGAATTTCTACAGTTATGCAGAGATAACATAGAATTACTGCAGAAATATTTCTACAGTACTATAGAAATATTTATTGAAGCTGAAATTCAAAATGTGCTTTCACATAGGAGGGCATAATCCCAACATTTCATATTCTAGTGCAGAGGCAGCTCCCTTAGACCAATCATTGTAATCTGGACACAATTGTCTTTTTTTTTTTTTTTTTCCTAGAAAAGTTCGATTTTTAGAACTTTAGAGTGTCGTATGAACCTTTCTGTTTTTAATGAGGTTATATTTTCTGTCAAAAGATATTTTTTTCTCAAATGATTTTTAATATTGCCTTACAAAACAAGGATTTGTCATGAGGAAAGGTAGCTAAAGTGCATTGCACAGCCCCTTGTTTCCCGTAATGTTCCAGTGAATTTTATAGAAATAATCTATTGGAGAACTACTACTCAGTGTGAATAATTGTGAGACTCTGCCTGCCACGTATCTATCATGATCATCTAAGATAGCTATAGTCCACAGTATTCAAACCATGGAAAATGGCATAAAACTGCACAACAGCTACAAAAACCAACAAAGATTGATTTTCTAGTACCATTAGGTCTATTACGTTCAAGTATGTCAAAAGTGAATAATAACAACAATAATTTTTAAAATTACAAATAAAGGTCTATCTAAGGTTACAAGGGCATAAAAACCAATGATGACAGACTACTGTGAGGATAGTTCAAAAGGGATATAATTTATTTGTGAGAATTAAGTATGTGCTACTAATACTTTTATTAAATGGTAAACCTACACTTGGAGATTTTTGATCATGACATATATTGGAATTTACATTAAGGAGAGATGGCTACTCATAGGCATTACTGTTTATAAATCAGATCTCTTTTATGTAATATACAAACCATCAGAATTATTTAAGGGAGTGCTGATACTGAAAAATGAGTATTGATTAAAAGACAAAAACAATCCCCAAGAAAATTAAGCATTGAAATCAGACAAAAAACATTAAAAAAAAAAAGAATGAGCAGTACCCGTAACTTGGAGTGCCACTTCCTAAGAAACACATACAGTAGCAAAATCTATTTTAATTGCATATGGGGACTTTGCCTGGATTATGCCCAGGCACATGACAAACCATTACCAAGTCCCCTGTTGGGAGTAAAGGACAAAAAGGGCTTTTACTTGGCTTGTTGCCACTTTTCTCAGGAACAATAAGTCAGTCACTAGTCACAAAACAAGAGTCCCCTGCATCAATCCAGCCACCCCCAGGGAGGCTCTGGCTGGCAGCAATTCCAGGCAGCTCCAGCTTCCCAGTGCCCAGTGCTGGGGGCTGCCAGCCCCTCTCCTTGGCACCAACTAAACTGGGCTGCCCAGTCATCCCCTCTCTTTACAGCTCTTCCTCATTGCTCTGGATCTTTTTAAAAGTTATTGCATAGCAAAGAGAAGCTGTTTAAGACTCCAAGCCATGAAATAGTCTCCTGATTAAGGAGTAGTCACATTCTATATTTCCAAATGGGACGAGTTTCATTGCCTCTGGCAAAAGCAATATGTACAAGCCTACTGCATCATGAGTAGGCTCAGAGTCATCAATGGTTAACTGGCCAAATAAAGGACAAAAACGATCACTGGGGCCCCAGCAAGGATCATGATAAAGGATCTGGAAGGCTTCTGATTCCTTAAGAGCCTAGAAGGCAGAGAGGTGCTCTGAAAAGCAAGTTGCACAGTCCTTGTAAGAACTAAGCAAGTGCATTCTGAACATCCCACAGATGCTTGAAAGTAAATCAGGGGAACAATAGAGATCATTTGAAGTACACATTTTTTAATATTTTTTCAGGTATCTTTAAAGACAAGGGAAGCATCTTTGTCTTCCCTGTTGTGTCATTTGTTATCATGGTACTACTGTAAGGTCTTTGCCTCCCTCCACCTTCTGAATTCCTAATCTGGTGATGCTATTGCTCAAAATGACATTTTATTTCCCCAAGAATCACACACTAGTTGAACTAATGCCTGATAAGGAAGGTTCATTGTGACTTTATTCAACATTTTGTATACTTGCATTAGAACCTGTTCTTTTATTTTCCAGTACAAATCGGAATATTTCTTGCATAGAACAGACAATCTCATCCGTGGATTGGAATTTTGAATTTTTTCTTCCATCAATACTTCATAAGTTTTTCAACTAATCTCAGAACAACTATATTTGCTTTTTTTACAGCATGGTATCAGTTTTATATCTCATAAGATTTGTAATCTCCATCAGGTATATATAGTAAGATCATCTTACCGTAGATAAAAAGATTAAAAAAGGAAAATTATTGTATGACTTCTAGATACTTCTAGAGCAGAAAAAACCCATATCAAGACCATAAAAATTCTCATGCTTATGATTTGCCTATTTTTATAATAGTATGTCAAATTTTCTACATTTTAAATACCATTGCACAATGAGAAACAGCGGAATTGTTACTTTCTCTTAGAATTATGTGTGAAATGTTTATAAATAGTTGATTCCCACCTTTTCAAAGTTCCTTGAAAATGCAATGTGCATTAGTTAGCACACAATGCACTAATTGGCACAACAAACATTGGTTTATATTTGTAATCCTACCTAGAATGCATCTTTGCAGTAGTTTCAGGTCAGAAAAGATGCTAAATGCAGTATTTTCATAATTGCAAGGAACAAATAATAGAAAAGCTGTAGGTTGGATTTCTCTGCTGAAGTTAATAACACACACAACAATATAAGCAATTTAACTCCTTTAAGCAACTTTTATCCCAATATTGTGCTTCATGCCTTTGTTCAAAAGTCACAATAACAGTTTCAATATCAATAATAAAATGTAAAGACAAAAGTTAAGAATAAAGCCAGACATCTCAAGTGTTAAGTCTTTAATGGGAAGAAGGATGAAGATCCAAAGGCCTCCACATTTGCACAAACACTGCCTGGTAAATTGTTTTTCACACAACTTCAGAGTAAATATTCTTTGGCAAAGAATTATTTCCAGGTCAGAAATGTAAATGCACATATCATATCTCAGATATGTGCATTTAATTGCTTTTGCAATTATATATCCTGACACTGAAAACAACATTATGCCCAAATAAATGTGTGCAGTTTTGGGGGGTTACTTTTGGAGAACTTCCTTAAGGTTTTGTTTTGCCAGTTTCTCTGATTTTGTTCTTTAAATGGTATCCAACCCCAAAGGCAGCTTTGATAAAGTCAATGAAATTACGCAGGTAGAAAGGACAAAAATGCAGTCTGGATTTCAAATTGTGACAACACCAGTCTCACCATTAAGCCTGACACAAGAACCTTTTAATTTAAATGTAATCTCCAAAAGACCAAATTACCAGCAACATGTTCTCATTAATTCCTGTAAGGGATGCTCAAGCTTTGACCCCTTATTGTTCTCCTTATCGAGAAGTGGCTGAGTCATAGTATTAATAAGCCATCACTCATTTAAGTGGTCATTCACTGCTGGGCGGGGAAAAGATAGGCTCATCCTTTTGAAGTGGGAATGGGCTAGCAAGGCTGCTGTAATAGGCTGTGATTATTTTCACTATGAATGCTCTCCCAGCTTTCAAAAATTAAAAGGAGCACTCATTTTCCTGCTTGAGTATTTCTCACACTGGCAAAAAAATGAACCCTTTGAAATGTAAATGATTTAATCTTTGCAAACCCCTGCTTCAGAGGGAGGTACAGCTTCATTTACAAAATGAAGACATTTTAGGAAATGATTATCATTGTAAAATTGAGGTCAGCAGGGAGTCCGAGTTCAAACTCTTAGAATATCAGCAGTGTAACAAGTTTGATCTTCCTTACTGCATTGCTTGCATTTGCTTCTCTGGGTTCCAGCAGAGAGCCATTGTCAGTCGGAACTTGTTCCCACTCATTTCCCCTGGTTAAATAAAATAGTTATGCTTATTACACAGAATTAGTCAGTCCAATAAAATTTAGGGCAAAACTAAAAATAAGAAAGGGAAGTTGAATTTTATTTTGATTAATGTATACACTATGAGTCTATTCAACTTAGAACATTTAAAGGCTGACAGCATTGAGGATATTTTTTTTTTGAATGCTTAGTTCAGGCAGTAGTGTTGGGCAGTGTTACTATACTGTCCTACCAAGGTTTCAGGAGGAGACCACCCATAATGGTGAGAGAATATTTCATTTAAAATTTAAACACTAAATCCTTAATCTCACTTCTACAACATCCAAGTAGAATGACAATTATTGTTGCTAGCATTATAGGGTTCTATGGTATCAGTCAGGCTTATTATGAACTGATGGAGAACATAAATTTGTATAACAAAGTGCAAATGATAACAGCTGCCATATGACAACAGCCATTATGGAGAATTTCCCTGTACTAACGGGCATTTCAGCTGAAACCAAGGGAAATCTGTCAGAAATGAGGATGAATTTGAGCAAAACAGAAAGTGAGATGTTACAGAATTTTATCGGTGATCTTGAGATATAAGTTCCTCATCTTTTAATCAGTGTTATATGTTATTTTCGGTGGAGTTACTTATCTTTCTGCCATTCCTGAAGAGCCATTTCTCCCAGCCTGATATTTTGAAAGGGATAGCTAAAATTAGAATGTCAAAATGTCATTTGCCTTACAAAGATCCTTGATGTTACACCCTTGAAATTACACTTCAATAGGACAGATGAAATGCTGTTACTGCATGAAAGATGTACACCTATATATCTACAACATGCAAGAGAAATATACCAAATTAAGCAGAATTCAGCACCTGTCCAATGCCAAGAAAAAAGATAGGTACAAGTGAAAGGCTGCCTGTATTCAAGTTTAAATTATACACTTCAAAGTAAATCTAAGAGCTAGGTAGCCAGACTTGCAGGACACTTATTCAAACCAACCTTAAGGAGGTTTGTCTTTAATAATGACAAAAAGCAAAATATTAGCAGAGGTTTTTAACATCTCAAAAAGAGAAGAAAAAAATGGTTCTATAAACAAAACTACACAATTTTTCAAAAATGACCACAATGCTGAAAAATGCATTATAACATTTCAAAAGAGATAAAAGAGAGTCTGAACACCACGCACCCCATATCCAGTATCAGTGCTTACTGGTTTTTCTGGTTGAAGCAGGTGTTTTGTTTGTGTGCACTGGAGTGTGAGGCAGCTGTGCTCTCGAGGTATGAAGGGCTCCATTATGAGCAGCACCCCGCTCCCTTCCCAAGGCAAGTTCACAAGCTGGGCAGTTGCTGCAGTGGAGGAAAGCTCCACGCCCTGGCCTCTGGGCAGGACTTCTTTTTCTTAGAGGAGCTGTACACCTGACAAGTCGTGCAGGTGCAAAAGGAAGGTGTGTGATCAGAAACAAACCCCAGGAAAAGTGCTGCGCGGTAAATTGAATGCTGACAGCACACGGCCAAGTGTGTCTTACTGACTCCTGGAAACTTTACGTGAGTTCTGGATAGCACTGGCCTAAAAGACAGCTGCTCAGCAGAAGGCTGGCTTCTTTCTGCCAGTGTTACTCCTTTAACTATTTAAAGGTACCTATGAAGTTTTAGACTTGATGCTTGTAACAGAAGCCAGACTGCAAGAGGTTCTAGAGCTGGACTAGAATATCTGTTTAGAATATCTGTTTTAATGAACTGATACTGTAACAGATAATTAAAAGCTGTTTCAGACTGTAAACTCCCTGGGACAAGGCTATTCCTTTTGTTTGTATAAAAACATCCCCACACAGCATGGTGGGTAGCAAGATATCCCTCAGCCTTCCCTCATCTCACACTCTCCAGCAGAAGAGTCAGGTCACAGGAGGGAGCAGGACTCAATGTAGGCAAATTTTACTGAGCTAGAAGTGAAATCCAGGAAATTCACAAAGATTCTGAGATCAAAGTTTTAAGCAGAATACGATTCTAACCAGAAGATTTCTTATTTTATTATGATTATTAGGAGCTCTTTCTAATTGCCAACAATGCTTAATATTGTGCCTCCCAGCTATTTTTTTCAGAAGGTTCAGATCACAGGTATGAGCACAAATACTGCATTAACTCAGGGCAAGATGTACCAGTGGAATTGTTTAGATTATGCTTCTTTAGCTCCACATTCTGGGCAATTAATGCAATATTTTACACAGTATTTTACTTTGGAGGAGTTGAAATCAATTCTGTATGACGTCTTCTGAAATCATGAAGCAGAGAGCTTAGCTGCTTGCCTGGAATCTTTAGGAATGATTTGCCTTGAACTTCTTAACAAATGCTGTGCTTTGCCATTAACTCATTTCTTCTGAAGTACTCACAAACTACTCCCAAGTAGTTTTCTTAATATTCTCTTCAGTGACAGATATTTTACACATTAAAACTATTTTTCATGTTACCCCAATGATCAAGAAAGCTGATGTAATCCACTGGAGGAACATATATTCCAGTTTTCATTCATGCTTTAGAGTATTGTCACAGTCCAGCACAAAGGAATAATCTGATTGTTTCTCATAAAGCAAGAACAAATCATGATTGAAGGATTTCTTCTATTTAAAGCTATGCTTTGCAAAGCCTATTGAACTTGCTGGAAGAGTCATCTCCGATGCCTACACTAACTACACAAAGCTGCTGCACAGTTGCCATTCAAGGGCTAATTTAGTACCAAAAGGCCAATATTGCTGATTTGCAGATTACAAATATCACGAGATATTAATTTATTTATATTTAAATCAGGCTAAAAGATTAAGAGAACTTTCAGCAGACCCATTTACAATTGAAATGAGCTCAAGTTTGAATCACTTTTTTATGATCTGGGTACAGCTGGGCTTTGAAAGAGTTGCCGCCAGAATGATGCAAGGCATTCGCCTTTGACAAAGTAATGCAAAATTTGTGTAAGTGGGTGAAAGAGCATTAGGCTATATCACCTCGTAGGTCAGCTGGAAAATACAATATGTATTCTGATGATGAGGAAACAGGGTGAAAGCAGAAAACAGGTGCTGAGGGCTGGGGCCCGGGATGGCAGCGCCCGGGCCGGGCTGAGCCCCGCGGGGACGGCGCTCACAGCTCTGACCTCCGGGCAAAGATAACTCTTTCATAGCCCCTGTTCCACTCTCCCACTTTGTATCCGAGCCCTCCGCTGGAAAATGTAAAACCAGCACATAGAGCGCGCTGCTTTGGAGGTCTGCCACTTGCATTCAGGCAACCATTTGTACTTTTGCAGGCGTAATCAATCTCCTGTTGCTATCAGCAGGGAGTGGGGCTTTGCTGCTTTATGGCTTAAAAGTAGTTTTGTGCAAATTCTGCTTCCCTCCCCCCTCCCTTTAGCTCCACTACTCACAGGATTTCCAGGGACATGGGCTAGAGCTGAGAAAAGAAGCTTGTTTGATTTAAGCACAGAGGGGTTTTTTGTGTGTGTGTTTATATTTTCTCTGCATCTATTAAGGGGTGAGGGGGAGAGACTTCATTTATATGTTAATATTAGCCGGCACCCTGACTAAACTGACAGAACTATTTCATGGGAAGCTGACAAATTTTGTCAGCTAGGCTATCTTTCCACATCTCAATAGTGGCAATAATCTTGATTAGCAAAACAATTGGGGGCCAAAGAAGTCCTGCTGTTCCAAAGACCCTCTTCTCAGGTTACAGTTTGCTAATGTGATGAATCCAGAGAGTCCTTCAAGCTTGAAAAAATTCCCCAAAGCAGCTGAATTTAGGCAAATGAAGGGAACCATTTTGGAGGCTGGACAAAAGGGGTTAATTTGATCGACCATGTCTCCATAGTCTTATAACAATCATTTACTTAACAAGCATATAGAGAGTCATTCCATGGAAACTGGTGGAGTTAACAGAGGAAGTTCGAATAGAATATCTGTTTATCCCAGATGTGTGGGAATTTTAGCCAAAAAACAACACCACATAATTGCTGCCTGTGGTATTGATTCTTACACAGGAACAACAGCAGAACTAAAGGGCTCTGAGCACGTCAGGAAGGCCTCTGCTCTGAGCAGTACAACCTTCCATTTTTATTAGCTTGTTGCATTGCTAATAAAATAATTAGAAATTAACTCTTTCAGGGAAACTAAATGAATTTAAAAGGTTTGTGCAGTCTTATTTGCAGTGCAATTTAAGGCTTTACTTCTGTTTGCAAAAATAAGGGCTTTTGTAATATTTTTGATGCATATTCATTCATCTTCTTGCTTATTATTGTATTATTACATAACAAGACATGTTCTGAATTATATTTATGCAGCTCAAATCTGGTGTATTTCTTCTAGAGCAATCAGGCTGCATTTGCCCCAAGAACAGGAACCAAATAGTTACTGGAACTGTAAGCAGATGGAAATATACTTGGTCCAGGTCAGCATAAATACATGATCACCATATAAAATAGACATCTTACTTTTGGGTCCTATCTCCCACTTACTTATGCATGCCATTAATTTATAAATCTAAAATCATGAGAGTCTGTTTAACTCTCTGATGCAATTTTTAAATTTGTGTTGAAAATTTTATTGTAAAATCACTGATTAAAACTTTCTCTCTTTTTCTCTCATACACTTGCTCCCCGCTGCCCAGTAACACATTTGAATAATTTCTAATTCTATTGCTGAAATAAAAATTAACATTCGTACCATGCTTTTTAAGACTTAGGGATTTGACCTGGTGTGTGCACACTGGTGAATATTAGTGTAAATATACATTTTGCCAGACATCAAATACAGGGTTCTTAAAAACTGCTGAACTCATCTGTCTTCAATGAGTCTCAAAACCAAACCTTACTTATACATTATGCAAGTATGAGAGAGGAGAAGGAGAGAAACTGACATTTTTACTTCTTGTTCTTTTGCATATTTGTGGTGCTGTACACACCATCTAGAAGGAGTCCACTCCAGTTATGATTTGGAAGATTTTTCTACAGCCATCAAACTTCTTCACTTCAAGTTATTTTCTTGGTAACTGAGAATGATGGAAGTCTCCAACTTCATTAACATGAGCAAGTAAAGTTTTTTTCATTTTCCCTCAAATTTGTGATAGGATGTGAATGGGAACATGTTCTTAAAATTGATTACTTATACACTTGAAGACAAATACATGGACAGAAAGATTTATTCAAATAGAATTGGTCCACAGTCTTTCCCAATGACAACAGCAGGGAAAAAGTACGTGCACAATTTCTACCCATAGAGAACCTTCAGCACTTGATGAATGCTTTTTTGTGGTCAGTTTCTAAGATGGGTGTCTGAACTGTAGCATCAGGACTTCCTCACTTCCTTTCAATGTAACGCCTTTAAAGATCAGGTAACACAGATTACTCAGAAAAACTCTGATGGCAAGTGAAATTTTGCCCAAGTTAAAAAGCTTACCAATAGCATGACACACTTGTAGCCAGTGAAGCAGACTTACAAGAATGTGTGTGTCCCCTCAAATGTTTGAAAACTCTGCACAAAGCCTCCATTTTTTTCAGCGTTCTGTGTTTCCAGATGTTCAAAACTGGATTAATTTCTTAGGAAGCTGAGGTGCTCTGTTTTATACCATCTGTCACACATTATCATAGTGAAAAAGAGAAGGGAAACACACTATGAGACTAACATCAAACTGTTACACGGTCATTAAGAATCTCATAGTTTTTCATCATATGGATCTCTACCTGTACACAAAAATCCACCCTATAACTGTCTCATTTAAGGCTGCTTTTAACAACAGCACAGGTTACAATGACAGTACCAGCAGAGAAGCTATGCAGGCCTCGTGCCATGAAGCTGATAGGGAACTCAATCCACCTATGATAAGTAAGAGTTTTTTTAATTTTCATTTGTTCTGTCTTTCAGAACAGCGGACAACATCTAAATCTAAAGTTTTGATCCAAACAAAAGCTTCCTTATGGCCTCAAGATTGGTTCACTTCCTTTTAGTTAAGGTGGTACAAACTTTCAAACAGCTCCTAAGACTGAAATTTTTTGTACGACTCGAGTGGATCCAACCTGTGATCCTGCCTGTGCACAACTTGGACTCTAGCAATGACTCTGAGGGAATTTTTCCCTGGAAGAAGGATTTTCCTCCCTCCAGCCAAGCCATTGGCACAGACACTGGAAAGCAAAGTGCTTCAGGCTGTGTGACTGCACTGAGGTGCCTCCTCTGAGAGATGTGGCACAGTGCCCTTGGGCCCACCTCCCCAGCAGCTCCTTGTGAGACAGGATATTTCCTTAGGAATGTTTGTTGGTATTTACACAGTGAGTTCAGACAGTGACTGGCCAGAGCTCCCATTAAAGTGTAATTGTTCAAGTGACAGTTCAGATCCTCTGCCTGATACACTGCCATTGAGAGAGACAGAAGGAATTCCCATTAAGGTTTGGTTTAGGCAGCATATCCAAGGCTTCTGGCTGTAAAAAAGATGGAACTAGTATAGGTACTAGTATTACTCTGTGCTAATATTTCCCCCTTTTGACATGATCCCCAAAAGATCATAAGTGAAGATGAAAGTGACAATAAACATGCTTTGCACAATTTTAAGGAAAAGAGCTTTGGTCGGATTCCTGATATCGTCAGCAGGATGAACACAAAGGACAACATTTAGTTATAGATTAATAATCCAAGTACAAATAGTTCTGAACAAATAGAAAAAACATAAACCCACAATATTAAGCAAACCACAGGACAAAGATCACTCAATTCTCAGAGCTATATTATTTTTAAGTGGAGAAACAAACCATACAGAAGTCATTGAACTCTGTGATGTCAATATCAAGGTGAACCAGCCTGAATGAAATGTGCCACAAAGAGTTATGAAATGTAAAATCCAAGTAAAGCATGTGGAGTTTACATGAACAGCAGTGAACACACTGAACCAGAAAACTGACATTTTTCTCAAAAGTTCTCAAACTTCCTTAAGATGGAAAGTATAATGCAGAGTTATACATAAAATAATCAAGAAAATTTCACAGGAAAGCAAATTAACTGTAACGTTCTTATATATTATGCTCTTATATATGCTTATATCATAAGTTAATGCCACTAGGATCAACTTGAATAATATAATCCTCTGCTTGCAAGACTTTACCTAAAATAAGTAATTAATTGTCCACTTTTCTATCAGTAAATGAAGAAAACAAGAGACAGAAATGTTTCTTCCACCAGGAAAACAGCAATGCTTTCTCTGGAGAGGCACAATTTGAAGTATTTTGAGCTATTGCATGAACTCCCACCCACCTTACATAGTCTGGTTTTGCATTGTGTTTTTCAACTGGTCATTTTGTAGCTCATGCATCATTACCACTGAAGAATTATTCTAAGAAAGTTAAATGCAGCATGGGCCAGAACTAACATGTAAAACCTGCTCACTCACTCTTCATTAGAGAACAAGAGATAAATATGAGTTGAGAGTTGAATTTTGCCATGAATTTCGCATTACTACTTGGACAATAGTTCTATCACTAGGGCATAAACAATTTTCTGTCACCTAGTGATAACAGCAGAATGGTCATCTGTCTATCATTGTAATCAAACTGTTTTGTCAGAAAAGGTTGTTAGATACAATGAATGCTAAGCTATTAAATTAACCATTATCTATCCACCCCAGACAATCTTCAGACTGTGTTTCTCCTCTAAAAATTAAAAGATACAACATTGTAAATCTCAGGTCACTAGCACATGAAAACCTTTCCATTATGCCAATTTTCTTTAGAAATGTTTCCTGCATGTTTACCTACTCACACTCCAGTATGGATCTTTACAAAATAATCCTTATTGTGTGAGCAGAAAAAAACCCCAACACATTAAGATTGATAAACTTATAGAGATAAATACTTTTGTGCTCTGGATTTAAACATAGATACTTTCCTTAGTGTTGCAGTTTACTTCAGATCTTTCCTAAAATCTGTTACCTACTAATATTTTATGTAGGTGAAGTGTCACAGAAATGGCTATACCCCTAGTGAAAAATAAACTGAAACTTGCACAACTGTGCATTTTCTTTTGAAAAAGAAACCTGGTCACATTTCTAGCTTTTCTTTATGAAGATATTTCATTTTGCCTTGTAAATACATTGAAAATAAACTGAAAAAATCCCACATTTCAATTTTTAGTTCAGCTGCATAAGTCAACATTTATGATGAAACAATAGGGAAAAAAGATAATTTTTCATGCTTTGAATTATCATAATTTATACATGAAGATCTCCTGAACAGTCTGAGGTCTGATAACACTTGTAATAACTGAAGCTTTCCCATGTACTCTTAGCTTCAATTCTCAGTATTTGACTAAATTTGTAGTACTGGATAAGACACAAAGCAGCTCTCTTTTATTTTCTAAACAGATGATTTCTTCCAATTCTTAATGAGATATGAATCAAACTTTGATCTTCAAGGTGAATCATTCATTAATCATAAACAAAACATGATTAAATCAGGGACACATCAGCACATATTGTAAAACTAAAAGCTTGCACAAGCCTTTTATTTAATATTAACTTCATTATGTTTTTATGTGAATTCTTGGAAGTTGGTTATCCCAGTTTAAAGTTAATATTTCCTTAGGAAAAAAAAAAACAAAACAACCCTGTATCATGTGATTATTCTTCTTGTAGTTAGGTGGCTTTATACATGTTAATGGTTAAACTACTTCAGAAATGACATTAAACCAGAGAGGAGTGCAGAGAGTTTCCATTGATTCTTTGAATCACTCTGATATATAATACACACCAAAGTACATAAGATGAAGAATGGAGAAAAAACATTCAGAGAAGCATATGCTGCTTTATGGAGCTGCACATGATAGAGAAGAAAAAGAGAGAACTATTTGCTGTTCTCTCAGGATTATCTGTTAGCCAGTCTAGCTCCTGCTCACAATTTAGAGTAATTCCGTAAATAAATCATCTTTCTTTTTTACTGTTTAATCTATTTTTAATAAATTTACCAATCCGTTGAAAAAATATTCAAGCTGCAAGTATTCAAGAGAGAGGAAAAGGAGTTCTACCTTTGATAGTTATGACCATTTTCACTGGTAACTGGTAAGGGTTTTTGCAGGGGGCAGGAAAAAAATAAAGGAATTCATCAGTAAAGTAAAAGTTTGTATTCTGAGAACAGTACCTATTGATAACACCTATCTCCTTCATACCTATTTTATATCCACTTTAAATTTAATAAGCCTCAAGTTCTCACACTGGGATGATTTCCCTCCCACCAGAACAAGCATAAGGTCTAGTGAAGTATATGGCAGCTTTGAGAAGAGTTCCCTCATCTGTCTGGGAAAACAACAACACAGCTGAAATGTGAATGCATTTGCAGGAAAACTTCAATTGACAGAAGCCAGCATCCCCCTCCAGGATTGCACTGAAGTAAGAAACCTGCCATTTGGATAGGAGTGTCTTTCCTTTTCTTTATTCTCTGAAGGAGCTGTAGTTTAAAAGTTTGGAAGGCACATACAGAAAACCACAGAGCTTAATCTCAGCACCTGAGATTAGTGAAATTAAGGGCTCTGTGAGCACTTAACCTTTCAGGAAACCCTGACAGTCATAACTACTAATGAAATATAGTTCATTGATATTTTTTTTTTCCTGCAAGTATATGTATGTTATATATAACATACATGCAACAGTAGGTCTTCACCTGCTATCAGGTCATGCATGCAACAAAGAGCCATGGGTTGTGTCTAACTCTGACAGAGACATTGCATCTGCAAGATCTTCAGAGGCTGCAGGAGATGATGTCAGGCTCAGGAGAAACAAACCATCAGCCTGAGGAAGCACCCAAGACCCCCAGCACCACAGACTCCTGTTTCAGGAGAGGTTCAGAGGGAAATGGAAAAGAGTGGAATAAATGGGAAAAGCTTCCAGAGGGTGGATAATAAAAGCCAGGTAATTGCACACAGCTCTGTCACCCAGGTATTGCACACCAAGTGTCATGCAGTGGTTAGTTATGCTGTAAGGGGCATCCAGCAGTCACAAAATCTCCTTCAGCAAGGAAGCTCCTAGATTCAACAAAACCAGGAGGATACTCAGCTCTGTAAGCAGGAAGGAAGGTTTTAAGGAAACATCCAGGCTAATTGTATAGGAAACAGCAGAACTGAATATCCAAACCAAGAAAGCAATCTGCACCCACAGGAAAGTTTGGTCCCAGGTGAACACAAATGAGTTGAGATAATCATGTCCTTACTTTCAAAGGTCTCTAAGAACTGCTCCAGTGAACACATGGAAGAACTGGAATGGAAAAAAAAACAAAACCTCAAAAGACAGTGTCACTTTGTGTCATGAAATTCAAGTTTTCTAGAATTTAGCTGAAGAAGTGATATAAGTCCTGGAGGGCTGCTACAGTGCCTTTCCCCTGTCTTATCCCTCAACCTCCATCTGTTAATAATGATCTACTTAATCCACGTGCCATGTGATATAGTCATCAAAAAGTGATGTACCTGCACATAACACATACAAAACAATATGAGAAGATATTTTTAAGAAGAAGAGAGAAGCTTAAACATTAATAAGTAGCAAATCTGTGAAATCAAAGCATTTTCCTCCTTTTTTTATAATAGCCTTTCATTCTTTTTATGATTTGTCTTTGAAAGCTCTTAAGCTCTTCCTGTGGATGACAGTTGATATTGTTCTTCCATCCTGCTGCAGACAGCACAAGGGAGGGAGGGAAAAGAAAAAAAAACCCTATTGTACAGCTTTTCGTCTCTGAAACATGATTTTTATAATTAATATATACAACTGAGAAGAGAAAGGTACGTTATAATGAAGTGCAATTAAGAGGTGTTTGTTCCTGTCCCACACATAAGATGACTATAATTTCCTTGGCTGTTTAGAAGTCAACCATTATCATTACATTTCACACATCTTTTCTACTTTTTTTTTTTCACTTCTGATTTTGTTTATTTTCAATTAAAAACTCCAAATAAACATACATACAGAAAGTCTGATATTCAAGTAACATCATCTTTTAATTATATTGTGCAGTGATCATTAAACCTAGTGCTTATACTAACCTTTTTGGATTTAATTTCATAGGCGTGAATGGATCTGTCAATTTTGCATTACACTTAAATTCATGCAAGGGAGAATAGAATGTGCATTTACCCAGCCTATATTGCATGTAACCACAGATGTATTATTAGAGGAGTAATTTAGAGCTATTTTTTTTGGCATTTTTGTTTTTAAATTCCCCAAATCCATATCACAGCATTGTTTTCCACTTTAAATTTTGTCTATTAATATTAGTTGCATTACTGCAGTGACTATCCTTTCAAATCTCACCCATGCAAAGGAGCAATCACTGCCTGGGAGACCTTACAGAGTGAAGACACTAAAGGGACAAACCATGAAGAACAAGACACATTCTCACTGACGTGATGGTGACATTTTTTGTTAGCCTTAAATGCAGCTCCCTTGAGAGGGTTCCTTCCCGTTTATGTCCTGGCTGAAGTTGGGACTGGTCCAGCTGAAGCCACAGGAGATCAAAGCTGGGAGTCTTGGCTGCCCTGAGCCAGCAAAGAGCCCTGCAATGACTGGGGAAGTTCAGACTGACAGCTGAGTCTGTGTTTTGAGCTGAACTGCCATTTAACTAATGCTTTCTTCCCAGTGTAGATTTGTAAAACCTTTATAAGGCGGGCCCAGAAGGAGCTACAAAGGACCAGCTGTTGACAGACAAACAGATGCAGACAGACAAATTGAAAACTCAGGCCTGATTAAAGCCCATAGAAATACATAGGAAGATTAACATTGAGCACAGTGGGCTCCTGCACAGAGGCAATTTACCTCAAGTAGATGTTACCTTATCTTCAAATAAGAAAATAATTTTTCTGTTAGGTACTTTTATTGCTGAAAATATTCTTTGGCACTAAAATTGCTTGATTTTTTTCCCCAGTTTTGCTCATGTGCTACTATTTCTGCTGAAAATTTTGATAGGCATAATTGTATTTCTCTATGTGCACTTGTGCCAATTAAGCTAAATAACTCAATTGTTCTTGCAATGAGTATGAACTGATTTACCAGAGCAAATATTTTCTTTCAATTGTTTTTGTATGTTTTTGTTTCTACAGAGTACTTCCTGAGAAAAATAGTTCAGCTTTAGTTGAAACAGACTACTTCGACTCCAAGTAAGGCACGGTTGTGGTTGCTACTGCTGTTGTTTCCTTTTTCTTTT
>VWYO01002409.1:756795-773327 GCA_013400275.1 Rhadina sibilatrix | reverse complement strand
TTTTTTTTTTTTTGTGGCTGTGGTTCTAAAAATATCTGAAGGGATAAATGCATTACATTTTCCATATTGGAAAAATACATATTGTCCTTTTACCACTTTAGTTTACTGGCTTATCATCATGTTTGTACATTTTCCCTCTTAATATACTGCTCCAGCAAGTGATCAGCCTTATTTGATTGTCATGGAGTTGATACAAATTAGGAGATGGATTCCTATTCATTACATTATTCAGAAAAAAAAATCCACATTATTGTCCATTTGCTGTCTATATTAAGTGCACTGATATTTTCCTGACTTTAATACTGCTTTCCTCAAATATAATATAAATTGATGGGAAGGCATTTTGAATAGTCTGAAATATTTCTTGAAACTATGCAATAGAAAAATACACTATGAGGTTAACATTATCTGCCACTGATATATTATTTTGTATTGTTTCCTCTCTATCTTCTGTTTTATATTAGAAGAAGTCATAAAAACTTGTATTGCAAAAAGCCAACAATTCAATCAACTCTATTCCAGCAGTTAAAAAACTTCAGTTTGCCAAAGCACGGAGCATATCCCAGCTGCTCTCTGGTAAGATGTGTTAGAGTGACCATACAGATTTCTCACTTGCTTGATGAAAGACAGACTTGGTGGTATTTTTACTTTATTCACTGATTAGAAGCAAGGAGCCAGCCAGAGCCACATCTTTCAACAGCTACAAAAGATTAAAAGTTATATTTTAAACGTGAGAATACAGCACCAGTTGAAAAAGGTTCCAGTCTTGCTAGTCTTATCCTTCGGGCTGCATAAAAGTAGTAAAAATAAGAAAGAAAACTTCCTATCTTGGTCTCCTCTCTAGACTTCCCAACTTCCTTATTAGCCCTTCCTTCCACCTCCTTTCCCATTTTATTGGGAGTCATCTATGGAGCATCTAGAAGCTGTTGAAAGGAAAAAACTGAAGATGCATGAGGTAACCAGCAGCTGCCCAGTGAAGCTGCATGCAGCCTGTACACAAAACTTCAATTACTAGCTCTGCTGAGTTCAAAGGGATTATAAATGTTCTGTTGTTCTAGCATGGACACAACCTGATCTAAATGGAGCAGTGAAAGTGGCTTTTCTCCTCCTCTCGCCCTTTTTGGTAAAATCTTTTTTGAACATTTTTGTGCTACCAGATTATTTCCCTCCTTCTCACCAAATCCTACTCACTTTTATGACAGTATGGTTTAGACCTCCATTATCCTGTTAATCAGTCTTACAACATCTTACCACCTGTGCTATAATGACAGAGAATACTGAGAATTCAGCATTTCAGGAGGAGGAGCAGTGTAAATCATACAATTCCAATGAAAGCCATAGCTCGAAGTGTTCCACTGTTATGAGTCATATTGCTCTAAAGGAAGGATTTCACATCTCCACTCCTCCTCCTTCCAAGGTAGTCTTTAAATTCAGGCACAACCTACAGCTCAAGTTTGCTTTGCTCAGAAAGGCTCGACGTGCTCCTTGTAGCACAGCAGGAGGCTGCTTTAAGGCAGCTGAGATTGGTGGGTGGATAGAGAAGGCATGAGACCACAATTACACCCCATTCCAGTGATATGTCTGGAGCTGCAGTGACTCCAGACAAAGAAGTTGAAGTGTATGGGAGCTGATATCTCTTCAAGACAGACCTAAAAATACCTGTCGGGGCTGCAGATTCGAAGCAATTACCAGGAGCAATTCAGAGTTTTCCTGCTGGGAGCCAAAGATGCTGCAAAGTCATTTATAACAGACTGTGTGGAATACCCGGTTGTGAGAGAAGTGAGGCACAAATGTTTCTGAAGTGCACTGGAGGGAATTCATCAGCACCAAGATGCGATCTGGAAGTCTGAAACAGACAGTGGAAGTGGAAGTGGACAAGATCTGACCCACTCAGGACACCCAACATGTAAACTCCAAGCAGCTAAACTCTGCCATTTCCATGAAGCTAGGAAAAGCCTCTTGAATTCACATACTAGCCTCCTGGGAAGAGAAAAAACATAGTTATGTCCCCGTCACCATGAAAGGAATTTGCTTTTATACCCTGGGAGTTATTTGGACTCTTCTGAAACTAAGCATCGTGGAGATTAGCTCAACAATTAAGGCAAACAGCAAGTTTATTAAATGCACACCACTCATTTCTGATTTTGGCTAAAGCACTAGGTACAAAATTAATCTGGTTTATAGAACTGAGTCAAAACAACAATCTAAACAACCACTGAGTGCCTGAAACTGCTTCCTACTCCCATTTTTTTTTCTAGTAGAAATGTCAAACACAAGACCTTGCACAAAACATGAGAGAAAAATTTCTTGAGAAGTCATCTTTGGCTAAGCTCAAATTAAAAACTCAGTCCTTTCCTTGAGTTGAGAGGCACTCCAATTTCTACTAGGGAAAGGAGTAAACCAGTGTTTGCTGATCCACTTGGGTATAAGACAGCTTCAGTCCTGGAAACAGAAACAAAACCCCATTTGACTTCCCCATGTTTACTTCCTGTTCAAAATATGAAACATGTTAAACCCCAGAAATAATATCTCAGAACATATGATATTATTATGTAAACATGACTGGAACATATGGACATGTCGTGTAACCAACAGGAGTTTATCAGCTTACCCCTGAAGTGAAGTATTGATTTGAGCACTATTTGAACTACCCTGACCTTTAGAGATCATTCTGTATAATTCCTAAATAATAACAACAAAAAAATCCTTTCAATTTTCTCTTTGCATTGAGGCTCGATATAGATCTAACTATTCAACAAAATGTATCCATGTCTCCCAGATGTTTTCTTTATTTTCTGAAGTGTATCTGACTTTTCTATGAGCTACCTTAGAATAAAACCATGCAGTAACTCAGAGATTAATACACAGAGTGAGATGCATTTCCCACTGATGTCTGTCTCCCAACACATTTCTCACCAACCAAATGTCTCTGGAGGCCACTAACCCAGTCCCTGAGTCCAGTGCTCCTGTGGACACAACTTGCTTTTGCAGTTTGTTAATTTGAAGTTACTTTCTTCTGGCCAATCCTCACACCAAACTTCCTCTCTCCCTGAGTTACTAACACCTGCTGTACCACAGCACCTGTCAGGTTTCAAAACCTGAGCTGGTCAATAAGCTTCACAACCTTCCTGTGTGGAGGAAGTACCAATTTATTATCTCCCTCTGAGGAGGAAGAAAATGTTTACACCCTGGAAAAGCTGGATGAATGTTTTTCCTTGAGGTCTGCAGCACAGACCTGTGACTTAGGTATTTGTGGTTTGAAAAATTTGTAACTTAAGTATTTTTACCATCTGTTTATTTACACTGGAAGCTTTTCAGTACTCATTAGGAGCACATCACTCATCGTATGCTCTCATTTACTCTGAAAATTAGATGCTTTTTATTTATTTATAAAAGCCTTATTGCTGAGTTTCTTCCACTGTTTTCTCCTAATTTGTACATTCTCCTAATCTCTACATGAAGAATTATAAGTCTGAAATGTTTCATTTTTCAGTCACTGATCTGGAACACACACAAATACTGCACCCATTGAAGCAAATGAGGAAATGCTTCATTTCAGTGACAGAATATCACTTGGATATATTTTGAGCAATAATGTTCTCACGACTTGGTTGCATCACCATTATGAAGATTTCTGTGAACACATTTGCCTATCCTCATACTCTCCAATTTTACTTTTCAGGAGAAATATCACAGCTTTTGTGTTAGGTGAATTATAGAGAATATAAAATGATGGAATAACTGGTTAAATTGAAAGAAGTATTTTTAAATTAATTTAATTTCTTGATGGCAAGGAAAAAAAAAAACTGCTGAAAGCTTATAATCATTCAGAATCTGACCCGAATTATGGGAATATGATAATTTTGCTGAATTTCTACAGTGAAATTTCCACTGGCCCCTAAAGATGGGGATAGTAGAAACTTAATTCTCTGCAAATCCTTTTATCAGCAAAAAGAAAAACATTAAGGAATACTCAGAAATAAGACAGATACAGACACCAGAAAAATACAAGTACAGATGTTGATGTCAGCTTTGACAGCTACACTGCTGACTGGCATATGCATGTTGACAACTGAAGATGAAGGGCTAAAGTAGGAGGAGAAAAATATTCCAATTCAATTTAATTGATGCAAATGACTAAGACATAAGTAAACTATAACATGAGCTATGAAACAGGAACACCAGATGCATGCAAATTTAAGTGCTTTGTGAATTTTTATATTAAATATATACAGTAAGTGATCAAAGTCATCCTCTCTAAATGTAGGTATATTTGTTAAAAAATACCGCATTTACCATGATGAAAAGGAAAGAACTAAGACAGTCCATACACTGAAACAGTTAATTACATACTGGATCACTTCAGTAAATGCTGATAGCCCAAAAACTCTGTAGCCTAGAAATTACCTGGAAAACACACTCAATGATCACTATTTTGCTATACTTCAGGGAGCAACAACATTTCCAAGATTTATCCCCCTGCTCCCCATTATACCTTGTTCATAAAATATTCCCAGTTCAATATTTTATGAACAGAAATGCAAAAGACAGATTTCTGTTTCTCATGAACATTAGTTTCTCTTAATTTGATTTGCCCTGTGCTTCTTGGTGCACTCTTCTGGCTAAGGAAAAATCTCGCAGAACTTTGGCAAAAAATTAAAGTTTCTGGAATGTTTTTCTGAAATCACTGCCAAACCTGTTCAGTAGTTACCATATTAGCAACTATAAGTGAGTATTCAATTTAATAATGGATCTACATTGAAGCCTATTCAAAATAACTGCTTTATACATTGAGATTATCAAAGTAAATAAAGATCAAGCTTTCCAAAACATTAGTTCTAGTCCACCTTCAAATCAAACTACAATTTCAAGTAAATTTTGAATTCTTTTAGCTACAGCTAAAATGTTTAACACTAAAAAAAAAATAAAAATAAAAATAAAAAATCCAAAAAAAAGTTTAGGATTTGTGTCAATATTTTTACTATCTAGGTAAAAAAAAGTTTCTTCTCTAACAAACTAAACAAAAAAGAAACCAAAATAAAAATGTCTGTTCGGCACAAAATTAAATATTTTGTGAGCATTTTAGCTACTTATAAAAAGTAAAGGCTTCTGCAGGTTGGAAATATAGGGATAGATACATGAGGAGAGGGAGGGAGGCAGTTTCAGCATTTTGATATTTCAACATGTCTTTTTTACTTGAGTATATTCACCAAATTTAACCTGAAACCATTGTTACTTTTAGGTGCCAAGAATCAAGATGCTCAGTGAATTGGTATTTCTCAGAGAAAAAAAACCAAAGTCATCCAAATACATCTACTGTAACTTAAAGTACCCTGAGAGTAATGCCTGTTGGATTTTGTGTTTTAAAGATTCACCATGCAAGAACAAAAATAATATTTGAAATAAATACATTTCCCTTTTTTTCCCCCCTCATCCACAGAATCATCCTCAAACCAGCTGCTCTGGAGTGGATATGTGACACACCACAGGCAGAGCACCTGCATGGGCAGAAAGCACCTGAAACACACAGCCCACAGCACAGGCTCTCCTTGTGTCCCTTCTGATGGTGATTCTGGGCTGCTCCCACACAGGGAGTGCCCACGAAATGTGGACAGACAAGGCCACTGCTGCTGACCACCCTTGGCTCCCTTCCCCTCGGGGTCCTGCAGCTGAAGCTGGCTGGCTGCTCCCCACAGTCTCTTCCCAAAGTTCCCTCCCCATGGCCAGCTTAGACCATGCACTTTGTCCTTCTAAATCAGGGGCAGGAGGGCTCTGAGTTAAGCTGGAGTTGACTCCAACCATGGGACAGTTTGCCTAGACCACAGCCCACACCCTTGAGAACTTCATGGTAAGGTAAATTGCCAGCCAGATTTGAACAATCCCAACTGGCCACAAGATCTCTACTTGAGGTGGAGTCAAGTGACCCCTAAGCCTTGCAAAAAAACTGCAGGAATGATGTTCCTGCATTCTGTCCTCTTTTCTTTCATTGATCATCAGAGGACTCTGAGCTGCAAAGAGCTCACTTAAATCAGAATCCAATATCCCAAAATCAGCGAATGGGAAAACTAAGGAATATTATTAATTATTTTTTTAAATACTGGACACACACACATGCACACAAAAGGTCAATCAGGCAAGTAAATACCATTAGTCAGGGGGAGGAAGTCTGTTTCACGGGTGCTCCTCTTTTGAAGGCTCAGTATTCATGAATGAAACATATTTCAGTCCTCAAATCTGTGTACAATTTACTATGAAATGTTGATTCATAATTCTTCTCAAGCTTTTAATGCAGGAATTATATGTATATTTTAAGATAACGATACAGGCCACTTCATAAACACTGTCTTTGATGCAAAAGATCAGACAACTGTTACTGGCTTTTATTAGTGGAGGAGGAAAGTGAGGCTTGGCGTCAGCAGACAGACTATTGTATGTACAATATCTCTGACTTAAGTTTACTCCAAGTTGGCTCCTTTTTAAATTCCCCAGGCTCTATGAAATCTAGAGTTGGGGCTGATAAAAACACTGAAAAATAAAAAGGCATCCAAAAAAGCATTTTATAAATGCAGCATATTTTATAAAAAGCAATTTCAAATCTGCTCCAGGTAGACACATAAAATCTTATGAATAAGTTCAAAGCATGGTTAGAAAACTTTTATACACTGCCCTTAAAATAAAAAAGAATGCATATGCATGTTTGGAGAATCTTTGATATAGGTATGTGTGTGCACACAACTGAGTCTGAATTAAATAGTTTCCTTGGTATGAATATGTAAACGTCAGGTTTTGTTAAATAAATAACTTTTATTTTTGCTCTGACAAACAGATGCTGCAGCAACAGATACCCTAGCTCTCTACTTGATTCATGGTGCTGCTCATTTTCTGGGAAGTTCCATATCCAATAACCCAATATAGGGAGCTGCCCTAGCAGCAAACGTGGTGGACCCACTCCTCTGTCCCAAGGGACCAACCTCCCATGGCAGGGCTGCAGGGGGTGGAAGCCAGGGACAAGGCCATGCCTGTGGGAGATCTGAATCACTGGGCCTCCCAGAAAACAGCTGTGCATGAGATCCCTCCACATTAAATGTGAAGGTGAGTTCCTGTGGTGGAATCTCAAGGAAGCAGCTGTGAAATGTTGCTGTTGTCTCTTCTCCTCAAAACCCCTACACCTCTGGAAGCACACAAGGATTAATCATGAGCTGTTGGTAATAACCAATGCGTTTTTAATATTTTTTTATATATATTTAATTATTCCAGTACTACTTATGACATGTAAATAGATTAGCATTAGCTGATGAAAAAGTACTTCAAGAACAGAGACCTCTTTTGCAAGCCTGCTAAATTCCTTGTTTAAAGGGAGGGAGGGGAAGTGTGAACATGCTAACTCACTCTTTCAGAGTCAGGTTTTGTGTATTCCAATATATTTTTTTATCACTGTTATTGCAAACTTGTATATTATTGGCTTAATGCACTCAGTATCTACAGAACAGTGTTTTCAGCATCAGTTTAAGTAACAGTTCATCATTCAGTTTAAGGTATGATACCAGTAAAATATGGAATTAAAATCAGGATACCATGATTCAGCTACATGACAGTGAAAGTAGAATGTGAGGCAAGGGCTCTTCTCCTAAATCTTAACTTTGAAATCCACATAGGAGAGCCATGCAGTGGCTAAAGGAATCAGTTACCAGGAGCTCATCTAAATGAGTGTGGTTCTGGTACCCACCACTCCATTGCTAGCTCTAAGGGAAATACCAGGGTTTATCCTGTAAAACCTGTGGGTATAGAATTGAATTCCATATAGAAAAAAAGCAAGGTTTACAAATAATCATCTTTAGAATGAATTGCAGGCTTATTATAAGGTATAACAGAAGGAGCCCAGCCTTAGATAAATAGACATTTCAACTGTTCCGTGAAAAATATTTCAACAGTTAATAGGAATGGAATTTTGGTTAAGATACCTGACTAAAAAGGAAGAAAACTGCATTCTCCTCTATGCTTTGTCCTAGAGCTCATGGATAATGTTCTATAAATCTTTGATTGAAACCATAAATTCATGAGTTTTTCTAGCAAGAAGCAGTGACTTAAGTACTTACTACTCAATTCAGTGCTTCTCTTACTGCTGTTTCTGATATTCACCTGGCAAACAGGATTTGGGTTAAAAATAAAGATGAACATTTGAAAGACACCTCTGTTTCAAGTACCGTATTTGAAAAAATATCCACCTTTGAGTATGATATTAACCCAAAGCTTTTTCTTACTCTGGGTTTATCATCTAGCATCCTGCAGCCTGGAACAGGATTGCAGAACCAAGAGTGACTCAAAAATATACATCTGGAAAGGCATAAAGTAATTTTCAGAGTAAAACAATCCCTGACAGTAACATACAGAGCATTTAAAGAGACAGATGAGCAGATAAAGTGAGGTATTATGGGCTGGTGGAATTCCATCAATCACAATTGGAACATGGCACCCTTTGGAACAGCGCTGGCACGTGGGAGCCTGTTGGAGCAGCAGCAAAGGGGAAGATGAGGAATCATTCATCAGTGCTTCTGACCTCCAGAGAAAAGCAGAAATATCAGAGGCTGGGAAGTAGCTGTTTAGCATCCTCTTATTTACCCACTTCATTTAGTAAATGTATTAAATTAAACTGCAGATGTTCTGCTGTCAGCACAGCAGGGTAGAGGGAGAGTATTAGCAGGCTCTTTCCTGATAGAAACATTTTATGTACTTTAAATAAACAAACACCATTTTGTTAATTAGTAAATGAATTATTTTTCAAAAATACTCCAGTAGGCTCTTTATAGCCCAAGCTACCGTAGCTCCTATTTTTACCAGAGACCTTGCAATCAAAGAAGAAAAATGTTCTTGAACAACTAATTATCACTATTCCAATCATGTTTTAAGCTAAATTTTTTATCAGTACTTCTAAAACCAAAATCACAATAACTAGATTGAAAAGGAAACCAGACTGAAAGGAAAATAACTGAAGAAAAATATCAGCAATATTAAGTTCATGTAATTAATCTTATTTTTTGAAAATACTTTTGTTATTGATGGTCAGAGGGAGATTTCCCAATAAATTTAAACACAAAGACTCATATCAAATATCCATGCACTCTTATAAGAAACCACAATGAAAGACTTATGGAAAAAGAGTCCATTTATACTTGAGAGAAAAAAAGACACAGAAAATCAACCCCAAAGTAAACTTTATATCTGACAGTTACATTTCATTGCATCATTGTGCTCATTTGTTCCAACTTGCTGGCTCAGTAAAGATTTTAATAGACAGATGGCTAATTTTATCATTTCAACCCAATTTCTTACTGGACCAACTCCAAAGATCCAGTGTTAGTGTAATGCCATGGATAAAGGTCAGCAGAATAAGAGGGGAACATATGCTAATGTCAGCATTTCACGTAGTCTTCTTTAACAGAATATACAGTGCTAAGCTGAGGGATTTGCACTGGCTCAACACTAACACCATATGGGTGGCCTGTTGAAAAGTAATGATGGCCTAAGCATAGAATCTTAATCAGGTACTGATGGCCAATGAATCAAATAGCACCACACAAGTAATCACTAAGTGATTAAAAAATTACAGAAGATGTATTGCTGAAATTACTCCGCTCACTACAGAAGTGATTTTGTCTTAGCTAAAGCCTGTCACATCATTACCTCTTAATCTTAACCCCAATCTTTTTTTGTCCTCATACAAATCTTTCACAAATAAAAGGCACTCCATTTTTGGTTGTTATGAACATTTATGTGCATAAGGAAAATGTAATTTAGTAACTCTACATTATTGATTTTAAGAATTTATGAAAGATGCACATCAAGGGCTATATTCCTCTCTGATAACTGTCAGTAAGCAATAGGAAAACTTCTTACAATTTTCATAGACAAGCCTTTACTTATTTTCAAAATATTTTTTTGGAATTGATGGAATTACTTGGTTTTATTAGGTGAGCAAGGCTTGGCTCTGTGGTCTGTGCCTGATAATTGTACCACACATTACTGCTGCACATGTTAAAATGCTGCTCACTATACATGGCAGGTTGCCCCACTTCACAGAAGTCTGTGCTATGTGGAGGCAGGAGGTTACCTGCATATCCTTCACTTTCTTTAGGAAAAAAATGATGCCTGCTTAAGATAGCCTTGAATATAACTGGGATTTATCAGAGGCAAGGGCATCAGATGGATGATTAAATAGATTTAATTTCTTAACTAACTAACTAACTAACTAACTAATCTCTTAGTTAAAGAGTTGCAGACAGTTTCCTCAAAGGAGAGGTTACAGAAATGCCTGAGAAGTTGTAGCATTACACTACAAATCCAGTTTCAAAGATGAGTTCACTTTCTCTCCCCATCTTCAGTTCCACAGTGTAACTCACAGGGAGCAGTTTCGTGCCACAGCTAAAGCAATCTGTGTAATCTAATCTCAAAAGGGGCAGTCTCTTCCCTTTCCCTCTTGTCAGATAGGTATTTTCATTATTTTCCTCCTCCATTTGGTTCAGCAGAACATAGAAAATTTTCTATTGCTGATAGGAAAAATAGCTTAAAATCGTATCAGCAAGAAGGTGTTTACATCTAAATTAAATGGAGGGTAGGAAGGAATCTTCACTCTCACATTAGCATAGATGTTTTGTGAAGAAAGACACTGAAACTTATCTGCTTCGATCTGCAAAGAGATGAGATGATTTCAGTTTTGAGCACACAGATGTTTGGTTTGTGTACAGTTGATTTACATGCATTTAACTGGGGGAATGGGGGGCTGGGGACAGGATGTACAGAAAAGAACTCAGACCAGAATGCTTTTTCTTCAGAAACTGCTGTAAATCTTTTAAAATAAAAATAAGCAGTTACACTTGAAAGAAATAGTTTCAAATAATTGACCTTGATACTCTTAGTTCTGAAGTAGTGGGCACAATGCAAATGGATATGAACACAAGATATTTTTGTAAATAGAGGTTTTGCATTAAAGTTGTATCCTTTTCATGGGACACGGTTTACACTAAGAAACACTTCACCATGCAGATGGGTTACTCTCACAAAGGGAAAAAAGAGATTTTAGAAGTGTTTCAAAACCTCTTTTATGAAAACTTGATCAACTCTAAACCCAAGTAGTCCCTGCAAAGAACTTTGTTCCCTAAATTTCACTTCCTGAAAATGACTACCAACCCTTTCAGGCATGCCCACAGGAATTTATTCAAAACAAAACGAATAAGTGGAACAAAGCCTAAGATTCTATCTATAGAAACCAGCCTTCAATAATGCCAGAAAATACCCTCAGAACACAACTTTTGTAAATAAATGCTTCTATCACACTACTTTGAAGAGTTTACTTAAATATCCATGAAGTATTGCATTTTATTTTTACCCAATAAGTACTGAAAGCAGATTCCCTTATAGTGGAATAGCTCTCTTATTTATATTTAAAATTAATCTGGGAAAACGAGAAACTCATACTCTAGAGTAAAACTTCTGCATAAAGCTTAGAATCAATACAAATAGAAAACTCTTTTCAAGAGATAAAAGTGATTTACAATAGAAAAATCTCAAGGTAACTCAAGATTATTTGAAACTAGCCAAGGAATGAAATCCTTACAAGCTTTTTAATATTTAAACCTGAATAACTATAGTCTTTATTTTTGCTGCTAATATGAAATGTTCTCATTAAATTTAAATATTGTGAAAAAACATTCAGACTAGAAACAAAACACAGCTTAAAGAAATGTTAGACATGTACAAAATTACTGTGAAAGAGGAAAAAGAAGAAAGAAAACCCCCCAGAAATTAGGCCAGTTTTTAGGCTACAAGCCAACTGTTTGCTCTACTTTGCTTTATTTATTAGTTCTTAAGGTATTTAAAACTTCGGCATTAAAACTGGAGAATGATTTGCAAATGAATGCAGTTGCAGTTGTGAAAATATAACTCACAGCTGAATGTGGGTTATTCAGACAAATGGCTGCTTTGTTAGAGGAGGGGAAGTGAAGTTCTGTGTTAATTTATTACAAACTGCAGCATTTCAACCCTGATGTCCAGGCAACAATGTTTTTTATTTCAAGTAATTTATAAGTACTTCCCATAGCACTTAACAGTGATGTCTTTGGCTGTTTCACCATGGTACTAGAGTGTATATGTATTTACTGTGGGAATTTGTTTTTAATAAAACTGTTGTAAGGCATTTTTATTCCTTCCCTTTGTTACATTAGAAACATTCTCTGCATAAGTAATGTATTTTTTCCGACTTGAAAGGCAGCAGATTATGGCCAGCACTGTTTTTGGTTGTGTAAAATGATGACAGGCTAAGTGATTTCTCAACCAAAGCAAGTTGTTTCACTTGTCATGATTTAATTCCCCCCAGCCCCCTCTACTTTAACACTGGTGATGGTGCATGACTTCTGTAAGGTCCCTGTGTTGGTGCAATCCTGTCAGTGCCCAGATAAGATCTGGTCAATATGAAAATGAGAAACCAGAAAAAGGAGTGCAATGTCTGACTTGCTAAAAGTAACTGTGGCATCTTTGAAGAGGTGATGACAAACCTGCTGTGTCAACAGCTAAAATTGCTTCAGCAGTTCACCTTTATGATAAGATAAAAGTAATTGAATTTACAGGCGATCTTCATTTAGCTTCAGTTTAGATGAATATTCAAACAATGGATATTGCTACACTTCTGTAAGGTCCTAAAAACCTAGACCTCAGAAATGTCTTCATTCATTTAGCTAATGTATCACTCAAATAGTCCTGGAATATGTTTATCCTCATACTCTTATACCATTTGTTTCAAAGGGTTAAATTGTTGCAACTCTTATGGCATATATAATTGTTTTAATGTAACTTAGTTTTGAATGTCATGCTCCAGAGGCTTTTGTGGAATTACTACTGCAGTAGAAAAAATTACAGGCCAAATACATCCTCATTTAAGTCCCTTAACACTGGTTAGTGTGTGTAAATATGTCCTAGATGATGTTGTCTTAACAAGAGGAATATTTATAAATAATAACACAATAAAGCTTCTGTAAGAGTTGTTTTACATTTATAAGGTAAAAGAGCTGATAGATACTGAAATGTATTGAAAAAATTTGCAGATAATAAGTTTATTTCCTTGGACAAATTTAAAACTATCAACTTTCTGAGACTCTGCTCTAAGGTTCAGACTCCTGCTTAAGCACAGAGGGTGAGATTCATGGCAATGTTAACTAGTTTTTAGTTTTCCTTTTAACTTTTTAGAAAAAACTCTCAAACCAAAAAGATTGCTGAAGTGAAAGACTCAATTCCTCAGTTAGCAGACTCATGCCTGGAATTTTATTGGCTGAATCCTCACATTCAGTCCATTGTCAGCTACTTTATATCTACCACAAGCCACTTTGACATTATTTATCAGAAACAGCCTTGAGCAACTCTTGCATAAAAATTCTGCAGAAAGGTTCCCATCTTTGGTAAAAAAAAAAAAAAAAAAAAAAAAAAAAAAAAAAAAAAAAAAAATTGTTTAATCATTTTGTTTCATATATTTATCCTCTTCAAAATAGAGAGAGGAGAAAACTCAAGAAAAAGTTCCCATAAAAATGCTCTTAAGATGTATTGCGGGGAAATAGGAAATTTCAGCTCAGAATATAAGTGCATATTTGGCATTGTTTTAGAATAATTGCCATAAAGCTGAGCAAACGCCTAAAAGTTCTCTCACCAGGGGACACTTGAGGCTATCACATTTTCTGTAATATTAGTGCTTTTCAGTAAAAGGAGATGGAGTTTTTGGTTTGGCTCAGCAGTTTATCTCAAACCCCCTTTTTTGTTTTTTCTTCTCTTGTACAGTGCCAAGTATATTTATATTCTACTTCTGAATTATTCTAATATATTATGTGTGACCAGACCATAAACCCTAGCAGCAAGTTTTCATATTTAAAATGGCAAAATAGACTTCCCTGCTCCCAACCTGAGTATCCATCCCCACAAACACCAGACAGAAACTGTGGGGAAGAAAAGAGAACCCTGCAGAGCCATCCGTGTTTCCCCTGGATGCCACTGAGCACCCACCCGGTGTGCTTGGAGTGCCAAGGGAGAAGCACAAAGTGCATGGAGAAAAGTTAAAACAGCAGACAGCAAATCTCTGTGCTTTTGTGGAGCTGGTTCCCAGTGCTACACCAGGAGCTAGAAGGATTGTGAGGTATGGTTTATAGATAATTAGTCTTTTTTCTACAGAGTTGGGGAAATTGGAACGCAAAACACCAGCTTGTGGTTATTCCTGTGTGCTCTCAGCTCTCTAGCTGAAGCTGAAGGGAATGGATATCCCTTACAATGCTATGTGTCCTGTGAAGGTTTGTACACATTGAAGTGGGTTACAAAGGAAATACCCCAACAACTTCTCAAACATGTCAAAATCATATGAATTTATTAATTTTGTGCATATCCACTGGAGTTCTTCGAAACACAAAACCATTAGGGTATATCAGAAATTAGTGAGACCCAAAAAAGAGGCATTTGGATGATAATGGGACTCATGAAAGAAGCACTCCTCCTTAACAGCAGGGCTCAGTGGGGGACAAGGCATCTGTTTCATGAAAAATTAAGACTTTGAATTATGCTGCTTTTCAATGAGAAACAAAAGTAATACCTGCTGTCATTTACCATGAAAAAATTGTCAGAAAGTACGACATCTCACTGACTCAACAGCTTGCTGATCAGAGGTATTCATCAAAATTTTAGAAACATCACATCTTAAATGAAAAATGAAACCAAACAACCCCGATCCCAGCCATGATGATTTTCCACACTGTCAGTGTGCCCTATCCACCTCTCTAGACAGTTCCCAAAATACATAAAGAATTCCTCTGGAAAAAACTTGAGCTGCCTGAAAAGGTACCTGGCATTTATGCAACTTTATGCTTCTTTCCTCTCATTCTTGGATTTTTGTTTGCTTGCTATTAGTATTTTTGCAAATGGAAAGGTTCCTACAGATAATTCTTCCTGACAGTCTCTAAGAATTGCATTCAATAAATATTTTAGGAGCACAGATACTGAATAAGCTTAAAAGGGGTAAAGAATAGTGTTTAAATAACCATCCTTCAGCCATTGTCACATCTCCAACCTCTTTGTGGAACCATTTTCTGGTTTTTAAGCCTGTGCATGCTTTGAATTTTTTTTAGGAGTGGGTAAAGAAGACAGATAAAACCAGTGAAGAGAAAATAATCTACTTGTAGAGTGTGCTTTTGGCAGATAAATAAGCTTATGTTAAGTTACATCTTATACTCCACTTAGGTTGCTTCAAGACAGTCTAGACAGGCACACAGGAAATTGTCCAAAAAAACTCCCAGGCATGCTAAGTAGGGCACACACTGTGGGATACACCCGCATTAAAGCTGTCTCTGCATACTTCAGCTGCCTTGCATGCATGCATGCAGATACAATTTTAAATACTACCAGTTTTTGTTCTGCTTGTTGTGCAACACAGTTTTTATTGCCACAACCTCTGTAACATCCTGGGGAAGGTTCCAGGAACTATGAAGTAGGCTGTACACATCAGAAAGTCTTCATTTGTCTTTTGGGATCTCCATTGTCCAGGTATGTGATTGTCCAGGTTATTTCCAGACATTTCATCACACCATGCTGATTGGAAGTNTATATATATATATATTTGAAAGTAGAAAGAGTCCATTCCATGACACTGAGGCACAAGTAAAACATGAATTTGCAAGGCTTTGCTTTTCTTCCTTCCTGTCATAGCTGACAGGTCTCAAGGCTGAGAAGTTCAGGACTAGAATCATGAGAAGCTGTATTTTTAACTCCCCCGTCATATAAATTGGACATCAGAAGTACACCATTTTAAAGGAATTTGGAGTTCTCAATTTTGAATGTGCATTTAAATCACTGGGATTAAAGGAGATCCCTCAGAGACCCCATGAACAAACCAGCAGGATTCCTATTTGAAGACAAATAGAGCTCATTCTTGTTCTAATAAGCATGCTCACAATAACAGGGCGCTGCATTAAAATTGTTACAGATAGATGACAATAGAGTTTGAATGAATCAGGATGAACAATTAAATTTCAAAACACTAAGTCTTCAAGATCTAGTGGTTCAAATCCAAGTTTATATCAGAACACTTACTTAAAGAGCCAAAAAGTTCTAGAAACACAAGCAAAGGCAGAAACATGTACACTTCAGTCTGTATTTACAGTGCAGATGACAGTCAAACAACACTAGATAGAGTGGGAAGAATGAGGAGGCAATGGCAATTTCATCTTCCAAGATATCTAATGGCTTCTCTTTGACATGATCACCGGCATTTTTAAAGCCTGGAAATATAAGAACTGTGATTTTTTTAACTGTATCTTCAAGGCAGTTGTGACTGTACCTCCAAGAGAGATTGTAAATGTCTCTATTCTTCCCTGTTTTACAGTTACATACATTCTGGCAAGCCAAAAGAATTACAAGCCTTCTGCAACACTGAGAGGCACCGGCAGCAAAGGTTTGCTCTTTCTTGCTGCGTATGTTTCTGTAGCCTCATACTGAGTTGAAAAACAAACAAA